>SNQJ01S0098765.1:0-31140 GCA_010110895.2 Picea sitchensis | reverse complement strand
TCATTGGATATAATTGAATGGTTTAAGTATAAGTTGAAAAAGGTTTTTAAATTGTACTGGATACTGATTCACCCCCCTCTCAGTATCAACAATTTACTATTTTTAGAATAGGTTTGACCCTCCAGTGGTCGAAATCTCAGTTTGTAAAGATTATAAATACCACCTCAGTGGTCAAACAATAGTTAGGAAGTCGTGTGTTAGAGACGAAGACAATTTTAGCTCTGTTTTTCCATTTTCGTTTTTCCAGACTATGTAAAACCTGCGTTTTTAATTTTTAATGGTGAAATCGCTTTGTTGAAGTTTGTGGTGTGCATTTGAAGAGTGACCACGACTTGATGGGGGGGCCACTAGCAGTCTGTGTAACTAGTCTATGAGTTTGCTTGTGGTTTGAGTAGCATAGATGTCTTTTTATCTTATTTTCTGTATATGAATTGTTATTTTACTTCTTTGTTATATGATTTGATGTTTATGATTTAATTGTTTTAATTTAGTTTTATACGTTGATATGAAGGATCTTGTTAATATGCAATGACTTTGTAGATAGTAGAAGCAAGCTTCCAAGCTTAGGCACTAAACCCTGTGTGATTATATGATAGATTAGGATTTATTTATGTTGAAATAGAGTTTAAAATCAAGTTTAAAATAGAGTTTAAAACTGAGTTTTAGAACAGAATTTTAATTCATGCTTTCTTTAACAAGGCTTCGATGGATGGATAGTGATAGATTTAGTTTTTATTTGTAGATTGCTTATTCAATTGTTATTTAGTTTTTTCTTAACTAGTTGTTAATTAATTTTCTCATTTGTTTACTTGCCATATACTAGAATAATGTTTAATTTATGTTTATGAATACTTGCTCTTTTTACAAATTGAATTGTCAAATAGAACTAGTTTAGTTTACTTCATGCAGTTTCTTTCTTAGATTTAGGTTGCAATTTCAATTTGTAGTTAATGATTGAATTTAGTTATGAGTTTTCTTATGTAGTATAGAGTGCAATTGAATTTCATAATCTCTTTATAATTGTTGATGATTAATGCATGATTACATAATCACATGGATATGCAGGATAATTAATGTTGTTTCTATAAAGGCTAAGCTCTCACTGGATTGCCTGATTCACACTTTTCACTTTTCTATTGAAGTCAATATCAAGCTTATCCCTCTTGAATTAACTTTCATTATTAAGTGTCATCATGATATTATAAGACACCAGAGACATTCACAGAACCATCAACACTATATTTGAGTTTTCATGGACTAGTAGATAGTTTTCTTGCTTTCATAGCTTAGGAGATAGTTTCCTTGCTTTTGTAGGATAGATAGTCTTTTACTTTGGTATATTAAAGGATAGTTTTCATATCATAGAGATTAGTTGTTAGTTGCTTTTATTATCATAATGCTTTCAATTTAGTAGATTTCCTTTTGTAAATTAGAAATAGTTTTGAATCTTGATTTAAGAATAGAGTTCACTTGCCTATTAGCTTAGTTAGTTTCTTATTGAGTAATATTAATTAGTTTACTTGTTGTAGAAGTTATCCTAGGTTAGTTATTTTTGTACTTTCTTTAATAGGTTAGTTTCTTACTTGTCTATTATTTCTTTGATAGTGTAGTTGCTTGTTTATTTACTTTCTTTCACATGATAGTTGCTTATTGAATTTAAGTAGGTTAATTACAAGTAGTTTGTTGTTTCTATTTGCTTATTAGATGAACTAGTTTGCTTTAAGTAGGGTTTTCATTTTCTTTCCTAGAACTATCCATCGATCCTTCGTTCAAAGGTTACTTAGGGTACATAGTTTGAGTTGTTTAGTAGAGTTTGATCATTAGTAGTCCTTTCTTGAGTAGATTGGCCCTTAGATAGCCACTTCCTTAGTTAGACTATTGTTGGCGTTCGGAGGTCACTCCTGGATTGCTAGCAGGAGCAGAGCCCGAAGCCCATCAGTTTTATGTCATGATTTGTTTAAAGGGTGATCAAATGGAGGGAAACTCAAAACAGCATCGTATCAACTCATAAACTAGACCAGGCATGCATGAAAGAGTGAGGTCTTGATAAACTCCAAACAGTGAGTCATAGTAAAGGGTGAGTAGGTGGAAGACTTATGCAAGAAGGGTGCAAAGGTCTATTACAAACATCTGGTTAGCAACAGACTGAAGAAGAATGTATTCGAACACAAAATCCTTTCATATCCAAATACAAAAACCAGAGGGCACGACAATGCCACAACAAATCCTTTATTGCGACAAGATGCACTACTGTGAATCCTCAAGCATGAGACGAAAGAGAAGATGGAAAAATGGAAAACCGTTTGTTATAAACCAAGAAATCTCAAACACAGAGGCATAGCCCAAGAACCAGAGTATTTGCTGAAACTTTACAGTCGGGAGCTTAGCTCTACCATCGATAGATACAAAAATGGCAAAAATGCCTACATATACTCAGAACAACAACAACAACGGAACCAAGAAAATGCAATAAAAGCTTTGCGTCTGCATGGCTTTTGACACTTCTGCAGCCGCAATCTTTGAATAACCGTGCAACTTATGGCAAATGCAATTGATCTTATGACAGTTACATCGGCGAATCGACGTGCCTTTAATTCAATGCAGGACGTCCCCATTATGGCGGAGACGATGTCTAACCACCCCTAACTGCTTCAATAACTGCTTCTTGGGATTGAGAATGGCTCAGCCAACTCAGCTTCTCGGGATATGGATGACTTCTTGCACTGCCACCTGGAAAGACTGAATAGCTTGAGGGACAGGCATGGAGGCCAGCACGGAGGATAAGGCACATGACATGAATGGTGGTGTCAGGTTATAAGGGCGTGGAAAGGGTGACAAGATGAGAGAAAGGTGACGAAGAATGATGGGAGGTGAGAGAGGTGGCGGGGGGAATGACATGAGCCATTAGGGATATACGCAGAGACAGCGGGTGAAAGGACAGGACGAGTTTAATGCGGTGAAAGGCTGACGTGGAAAAGGAGCGAGATCCGTGGCAGATGGTGACTGGATAACGAGAAGGAGGATGGGCCACCTGGGTGGAGATGGGGAAGCGAAAAGATGACACACGGCAGCAAGGGAAAGGTGAAAAGGAAGGTGCAACGACGGGAGAAGGGCCCACACAGGGTTAAAGACAGGGCAACTGAGAAGGATGTGGCTGTCTTGGGGGTCGCTGATCTGAGCACTGAAATCTCAGCCATGGGANTGGACTGCCCGATCTTGCTTGCTGTTTACCACGGGCGCATTGTCACCCGAAACTTTGGACAAGTGGGTTTTACCCCTTCATTTTCATTATATCCCCCCTATACAAGAAATATCGCTAACAACTATACTACTACCAATCCTTATACCTTGGCATATATTTTGCTACAACTCTAAGTTTACTTACCCCATGTTGACAATTTAATTGAGGGTTTTTAGTGTGTTTTTAGTGCATATAGAACACCCACCACCCCCCCATCAGACTAGAGGAGGGTTTAAGTAACTTTGTGGGGAATCAAGAACCTCCTGGCCTTCCCCAAGAATCTCACATAACCAATCCCCTCCCTTAGACAAAAGGTTTAATTAAAAATAGGAATCAACACTCAGCCCCTCAAGCCCCCTCTCTTGCGGAATCATAGCCCCCTATAACTCTAGTCCTTGTCCGTCTAGCATCCAGCAGTGTGTTTATTATTAATAATGATAAAAAAATTACATGTACTGGGAACACCGGCCTCTTAATAGCTGTTTGGGCACTCTGGCCTCTCAACATTGTAACAATACATTATTTAAAATGGGGGTTCAAAACCTGGGGTGTTACACTTTTCTAAAAGATTCAACAAAATGTACAATAAGATCCCTGCTGAGATAAATCCTACAGAAACCTCTGCCAAAATCACCTATGCGAGTACCTTCGACCCTGAGTTTTTACTTTTACTAAGAGAAAGAATATCTTCCTCCTTAGCTCATATGAAAGATGCAGCCTTGGAGGTAGAATCTAACATAGTAGCATCTGACAAACTTAGGGGAAAATATGATAGGGACAAAAGAAAAAATAGAGCTAAAGACTCAACCTCAGATTCCTCTATTTTCCATCCTTAAGTTGATGAGATTACCAAATTAGTAAAATCTCTTTCTGCTAATATGGAGAAGATAAAACTTGAAGGGAAACAGACCTATAGAAACACTCAAAATGCTAATAATAGAGGTAACTTCAGAAGACCCAATAACACTCCTCAGATCCTTCCAAGATATCTTAGAAACATATATAGGGATGATCAAAAGGTCCAAACTACTTTACAAAACAACCTTGTGGCTGATGAAGAAGGAGAGGATGAAGAAACTGATTCTGAGATCCATTGCCTAGGTGACACCTCTTCATTCCCCCACTTGACCCAATCTGCATATGAAGAATGCTTGTTGGATAATCAAATAAATGAATTGAGTAAGGCAGAGAAGGAAAAAGAAAATCCTAGTAGATATAACCTCAGGTCCAAAAATAAAGAAGGGAAGTCTGACATTTTTGATCATCCTACCAGAGCATAGAAGCCTTCTAAAGATGTAGCAGACAACAATAGAGAAAAATATGCACAAAGCCCTCAAGGTTTGGTCAAGAACTCCACCCCAGAAGTCAAGGAGATTCTAAAATATCCATCTTCCTTTAGCTTTGAAAGTGAGATCCAAAAAATCAAGATCCCTATACTTTTTTTGGAGTTGATAAAAAATACAGAATTTAAAAAATATCTTTCCAAAATGTTGCAGCCTGAACCTTCCTCAAATGCCACTGATTCAATAAATCTTCAAGATGAAAAGCCAACATCCATATTAGGTCCCATGATAGAATATAGAGATGATTCATCCCCTCCCTTCTATACATCAATGAACATACATGATAAGGTGTTGCATAATTGTTTAATGGACTCAGGGGCATCTCATAATATCATGCCCAAAACTGTCATGGATAAACTTGGATTAGAAATCACAAAGACTTACCATGACTTATATTCTTTTGACTCTAGGAAAGTTAAGTGTCTTGGGGTCATTAAATATCTGGTTGTGACCTTGTTTTAGTTGCCCATGAAAAGTGTGGTCATGGATATTGTGGTGGATGATGTTTCCCCCAAGTTTGGCATGCTCTTGTTAAGGTATTGGATAAAAGGACTTGGGGGAAATTTGCAGATGGACCTCACATATGCTACCATTCGTATGTTTGGGTGGGAGCATAGAAGACTTTACAGGGAAGCTCAGTTAACCTACATTATTAGTGACGAAGCAAACCCCACCAACCATCCTATTTTTGCAATTGATACAGATTTGGGACCTAGTATATTGCAGCTCACTGATGCTCTTGAACCTCTTCTTGAAATCAGAAAATAGTCCATTACGTTTTGTGAAGATTCTCCTCCAATCACCTCTGCTTTAAAAATGTTCTTTTATGGAGCCTCTTCTAAGGAAGGTGTTGGTGCTGGAGTGGTCTTTGTTTCACCTACTCAAGATATTACATATTTGTCCTACAAGTTAGAATTTGAAGCTACCAATAATGTGCCAGAGTATGAAGCTCTTGTTTTGGGTTTGAGGGCTGCAAAAGACATGGGGATTGAAGAGATATCATTGTTTGGGGATGCTAAATTAGTTGTCCATCAGATCAAAAATATTTATCAAGCTAAGCACCCTAGGCTAAGGACTTATATAAATGAAGTGTGGGACCTAGTGGACAGTTTTTTTTTAGCTTTCAACATTTCATTTATTCCAAGAGAAGAGAATGCCATGGATGATTCATAACATACAACATAGGTATCATTGAGCATAAGATTCCATTTAAGGAGGAGACCAAGCCATTTAGGTAGAAATTGAGACAAACAAATCCTATGTTTCTGCCTATTATGGAGAAAGAGGTAAAAAATATTTTGGATGCCAAGATTATCATTCCTTTGAGGTATTCTGAATGGGTGGCCAACTTGGTCCCAGTGAGAAAAAAGAGTGGAGAAATCATACTTTTTGTCGATTTCTGGAACCTGGACAGAAGCTCTGAGAAGGATAACTACCCCTTGCCAAAGATGGAGCACATATTACAGAGGGTGACAGGTGTAGCTAGGATGTCTATAATTAATGGATTTTCTGGCTACAACCAAATCTTTGTCTTGCATGAAGATAGAGAGAACACAACCTTCATTATTCCTTGGGGTACATTCATGTACACTAAGATGCCCTTTGGATTGATGAACGCAGGGGCGACATTTCAGCTATCCATGGATATAACCTTTATTGGAGGGAAGAAAAAGTTTGTATTAATCTATTTGGATGACATAACAATGTTCTCACAATCTAATAAAGAACATTATGATCATTTGAAAAAGGCCTTCTTGAAATGCAGAAAATTTGGTCTCTCTTTAAATCCCAAAAAGTCATTGTTTGCCATGAAGGAGGGAAAATTATTGGGGCACATAGTATCATCTGAGGGGGTAAGGATTGATTCAAGTAGGGTAGAAGCTATCCAAACCTTGCCACTCCCTAGATCTAAGAAAAAAGTTCAGTATTTCTTGGGGAAAATTAATTTTTTGAGGAGGCTTGTTTCTAATTTTGTTGAATTGGTAAAGTATATTACAACCATGTTGAGGAAAGGGAATCAAATCAAATGGACTACTGAATCTCGTGGTTCTTTTAATAAAATAAAGAATTCCTTAACTGAAGCACTTGTGCTCACCAGTCCTGACTACTCCAAGGATTTTTTGATTTTTTCCTTCGCTTCAGTTGACACAGTATCAACTATTTTATTGCAGAAGAATGTTCAAGGGTTAGAGAAGCCCATTGCCTTTTTCAGTAAGGCATTGAGAGATGCTGAAATAAAATATGACATCATGGAAAATTAGGCCTATACTTTGGTTAAAGACCTCAAGGCTTTCAGGGTCTATGTTATGCATTCAAGAGTCATTGCATATGTTCCTTCAGCTTCTGTGAAGGAGATTATCATTAATCCTGACATAAACAGAAGAAGGAGCAAGTGGATTGCCAAATTCCTTGAATTTGATCTTGAAATAAATCCCACCAAATTGGTTAAAGGCCAAGGTTTAGCTAGGTTGATGGGTGAATCTAATTGCAAATCTTTGGGGGTTAATTTCATCAACACTTGCTTAGAAAATCAACAAGTTGAGTTGTCTGATAAAGGTTCTCAAGTCATCCATCCATTGGTAGAATCTACGTGGTACAAGGACATTATATTTTTTCTACAAGAGTTGTGGCCTCCTGATGGTATGGAGAAAAACAAGGTAAGGGATTTAAAGATTAAATCAATTAGATGTTTTCTTATTGTTCAAGTATTGTATTGGAAAGACCCTCTGGGAGTTCTTTTGAGATGTTTAGACCCACATGAGGCCCAAAAGATTATGTTTGATTTTCATGCCATTTTATGTTGGGGACATCACTTTTGGAGAACTACAACCTATAAAATTCTTAGGGTTGGGTATTTTTGGCCTATTCTATTCACCAATGTTTGTGAAAAGATAAGGGCTTGTGTTAAGTATCAAAAATTATCTGGATAGCAACAACTCAAGTCTTTTCCATTGAAGCATGTGGTAGCTTCAGGACCCTTTCAACAGTGGGGCCTAGATTTTATTGGAGAAATCCATCCTGCTTCAAGTGGTCAGCATAGGTGGATCTTGACTGCCACAGATTACTTTACCAAGTGGATAGAAGCCATCCCCACAAGGAATGCTTCCCACAAGGTAATCATTGGTTTTCTTGAGGATACCCTGGCAAGATTTGGTTGTTCGAATAGAATTGTCACTAATAATGTTGCATATTTCAAGGATGAACCATTAATCTGGTTCTATGAACAGTTTGGAATCGCATTGATTCACTTTACTCCTTACTACCCCCAAGGTAATGGATTAGCAGAGTCCTCTAACAAGAGCCTTATAAATATCATCAAAATATTGTTAGAGAACAATAAGAAAGAATGGGATTCAAAGCTCAAATTTTCTTTGTGGGCTGATAGAGTGACAACAAAGAGGTCTCTTGGTGTCTCTCCTTTTCATCTTGTGTATGGAGTTGAGGCCATCTTTCCTTTCCTGTGGAAAAATTCTTCCAATATTACCAAGGAGAACCTGATGATATGATCAGAAGAATACAGTAGCTAGTAGAAGTGCAACAAACTAGAGAGCAGCTACTGGAAAAAGCACATGACCATCAACAGAAGATCAAGCATGCCTTTGACAAGAAGGTAAGCAAAGAGAATTTCTAGCTGGGAGATCTAGTACTCAAATGGGATGCATCCAAGCAGGACGAAGGCAAGAACAGTAAATTTGAAGCCTTGTGGATTGGTCCCTTTAAAATTTCTGATGTATTTTCAAATAATACTTATAGGTTGCAGAATTTGGAAGAGGCTGAAGTTTTTGGTGGCCGAGTAAATGGGAATATTCTGAAAAAGTTCTCTGTTTGAGCCATGAATGGATTTCATGCCATTGTAAATATCATTCTCCTTTTTGTTTTAATAGTTGACTACACAACCCAATGGATAAGGCACTGAAGCTACTAGAGTTCTTAGAGCCTTGCAGGGAGGTCTCTATCCCCCATGGAGCCTATGTTAGCACAAGGAATTTTGATGAATTGATGTTGTTTCCTTAGGAAATAACCCCTTGATGAAAAAGTGGAGGAAAGGGGTCTTAGCACGACCCACTTTATATTTTTATCCTAAGTCTTTGATGACTTGATAGTTTTGGCACTTTGTGCTATGGAGCGTGTAGATCTCAATGTTTGAGCGAGGCACGCACTCAGATCTCTGATCGACATCGGATCTCAGGCCCCCTCCCACTGAGCCACTTTCTACCTTTAACTGGGTGGGAATCTTGTTGGTATCTAAGGATCTTGAAAGTAATCCTAGGTGGTAGGCAAAAGCATGCTCATATCTATGAAGTGGCTGACATCCTCCGGACCCCATCCTTCGCTATTAGGGAGGAGGAGGAAAGGGAGTTTGAGTTAGTAGTTTTCTAGTGTGCGCCCCTCATGATGTTTCGCCTCTATAGCAACTCAGACCCCCCCCCCTGCAGCTCATTCACAGCTTACCTACCTTGAATAACCTTGAGGCCATACATCCAATACACTCCCGGCCTGACACTGTCCTCCGCTCCCATACTACTCGCCGCCCATTTCTTCCATTTTTCTCTCCCTCTCACCTTCTTACACCTATACCACTGCGCTCTACATTTCTTTTCTGTTGTTATTTCTCTCCCTCTCACCTTCTTACACCTATACCACTGCGCTCTATGTCACCTCCATTGGTATTGTCATTTACCCCCGACCTATCACACTGTTATGCCACCACATCCCTTTCCCCTCACCACATCACCTCTGTGCCTTTACACCTCATCTCCCAAATTTTTGTGCTCACACATTCCCATTCACCGCAAACTGCACCCTTCCACATGGCCATAGTCCACCCACTGTACCATGCAATTTTGCACCAAACGCCTCGCCAACTCACCTTATCTTCATCCATGTCTACCTAACAGTTTTCCTGCAAGCCCAGACTGATCCGAGCTCACCTCTGATAGAGAAATGCATGGGCAGTCTGACATAAGACTGCATGCATAGTCTAACATAGAAGACTCAGACGAAAATCCTTGAATGCAATGGCTCGATCTTGTCTCTGGTAGTTGAAACCTCGTCTTAACCATAAATGGAAAGCTGGAAAGGACTGATTGTGGAAGATGATTGTTGGCTCGTATCCCCCTGCAAGCATATTTTTCGGCCAACCCATGTTGCTCTAAGCTCGCGTCTGACAGAGGGATACACATTCAGTTTGACAAAGGAGCTCGTCGATGCAAAGCTTTGACTATATTGGCGAATTTTTCTGAGTATAGATAGTCATTTTTGGTATTATGTTAAGGGGTTGGATGGTTGAGCAAGGCTCCGAATTGTAAAATTTTGATGAAGCATATTGGTTCTCTGGTTATGTACTTGATTTGAGACTTCTTGTTTAATATAAGTCAAATTCCTCTTCCATCTTATTTGCCTATGATACTGAAGTTTTCATGATTGAATGATTCACATGGATTGTTGTAGTTGTATTGTGATGGATGTTTGATTACAGTATTGTTATGGTGTTCTTCAATTTTCTGAAACTTTGAATCCAAGAGGATCCTGTGTTTGATTTTTTCCTCCTTAGACTGCATGAAGACTTAATGTCCATAGAAAAACTCTACACTTTACTCACCAAAGTCTTCCTTCTATTCACCTTTACTCCAACTTACTGACTGAAGTTTATCAATACCTTAATTGCTTGTGCATGCTAGTCCAATTTTATGAGTTAAAACGATATTATCTTGAGTCTTACCCATTTGACCCCTTTAAAACTCATTCATAGTGACATATAACCTAATGGGTATTGAGATTACCTTCTATGCAATCTGAGGGTGACTCTCAGTGCTAACACAATGTACAAGGACAATCAAAATGAAAAGGTGATGAGAAATGAAATGAAAATGTACGGGAAAAGAGTATTTCTATTAATATATGATCAACAGAAAAGAAATTGTTACAGACTTCCATGTCGGCACAGTTCAAAATCGAGAAACTAAGTTCCTTTCAGTTGGGTCTCCACCACTTCAATCCTCCACCAAAGGAAATCTCATAGAAGAGAGACAATGAATTTCTCAATCAAATAAGGGAAGAGATTGGGGGCTGAACACTATGTTCAAACTTAAAGGACAAAGGGATGCAGACTCAATATGAAGTAAATAATTTCTCCAAAGTAACTTTTCTCTCAAAGTTGAATTATTTCTCCTCTTTTCCATAGCTTGGAATTGGCCCATTTATAGCTTTCAAATGGAATTGAAGGGCCGAGTCGAAACATTTCCAGTATATGGAAGGTCAAGGATCATAGATATCCTTTTGTGACATGGAAACCCGACACCATTTTTCATTTTTGGGCACAAATCCCAATGTACGCGGGTTGTAGTGGTGCAACCTGTGTATATGCATGTTGTATAGTAGACAAGGTGTGTACATGTGGAAAAAATGTATTTTTTAGCTCTGAAATTTGCAAAAAGGGATGAAAAGCCTGCATAGGGAAATGGGAAAAGGCCTTATGTGCAATATTGCATAGGGTGAGGGAAATATTTCTATAACAGGGAGGGGGTATAGACAAGGAGGAGGAAGAGAAGGAGAGGATGGAGAGATAAAACAAGAGTAGAAGAGGGGTCAAGAGTGAGATGGACAGAGAGAGAGGGAGGTAGAATTGAGGGAAAAGAGGAGGTGGGGAGGGAGAGAGAAAGAGGGGAAAAGAGAGTGGGAGTGATACTAACAATGAGTAGAGAGAAATAGGTGGTAGATGTAAGAGAGAAAGGGAGGTGAAATAATGGAGAGAAAGCCTAGGTAGTAGATGTAAGAGAGAGGGAGGTGAAAATAATGGGAGGTAGGGGGTGAGGAGAGAGGGAGGATGGGGGTGAGAGAATGCATGAGTGTGAGAGGAGGACACAACAAAGAGAGGGGGATGGATAGAGAGTATTTGAGTGTGTGTGAGAGGGAGAGAGAGAGAGAGAGAGAGAGAGGGAGAGAGAGAGAGAGAGAGAGAGAGAGAGAGAGAGGAAGGGGAGAGATGAAATTTGGGAAAGAGAGAGAAAGGGGAAGAGTGGGGGAGAGAGGAAGTGGACAAAGAGGGGGAGAGGAGGAGATGCATGAGAGATAGAGAGGAGGAAGGGTAGAGAGAGTGATCTGAGCGGAGAGGAAGGGGAAGAGGAGAAAAGGGATTAGAGATATAAAGAGAGAAATAAAAGAGTAGAGGAGAGAGAGGAGGATACAACAAGAGGACAAAATGGAGGAACACAGAGAGGGGACATATAAATTAAAGAGAAGCGGAGAGGGAGATAAGGGGAGGGATGGAAAGAGCCAAAAGAAAAGAAGAGATTGAGAGTGATATTGGGAGATAGAGGATAGGGTAGAGAGGCAGGAAGGAAAGAAGGGGAGGGAGGAGGAGAAAGACTAGGAAGAGAAGAAGAGAGGCTCCATTAAAGGGATGGAGAGAGATAGAGAGGAGGAAATATAAAAGAGATAAAGAGGTAAAAGAGAGAGAGAGGAGGATACTGAACAAACAATGAGGATATATATAGAGAGAGAATAGGAGATATAGATATAGATTGATGAGAGTATGGAGGCTAAGGCAACATATAGGTCTAGGGTCATGGTCTAATTTAGTCTAGTATAGATCCAGTCTCGACATGTCCATAGATCTAGTTTAGGGAATTTCTTCCTTACCATGCCTTGTCTTAAAATGTACCAAAATTTCTAGTGAGTGAGAAGGAGAGAGGCACAAGAGGGAGGCAGAGGAGTGAGTGTACAGAGGTGGGATGATGATAGAAGACAAAGAGGAGGGGGGATAAATTGTGTGCCAGAGTGTGGAGGAGAGAGGAAGAAAATAGGGAGGAGAGGAGTGTGTTAGAGTTTGGGAGGAGAGAGAGAAATAGATAAGGGATATGAAGCTGTAGAGAGTGGAGGGAGAGAGAATAAGGGTAGTAGAGAGTGAGAGTGGGTGAGGAGAGAGAGGAAGATAGAGAGGGGTGGAGGAGATGTAAATGTAGGAGAGAGGTGATGAGAGATAGAGAGAGAGGAAGGTGGAGTTTAGAGAGAGAGAGGGAGGAGGAGGGGAGAGAGAGTGGAGAGGAGAGATGGAGGACAGGAAAGGAGGAGGAGTAGAGAGAGTGTGAGAGAGGAGAGGAGAGGGAGAGGAAGTAGAGATAGTGGAGGAATGGAAATAAAGAAAGGCACATAGAACTGAGGAGCTGAGTAGAGGAGAGGAAGGGGGATAGAAGGGAGAGGAAAAGAGGGGAATATAGAGAGAAAGAGGGGCATAGAGAGAGATGAGACTGAGAATAACAATGAGTGAGATAGAGAAAGGCGGTGGAGGTAAGAGGGGGCAATAAGAGAGAGAGGGGGGACAGAGAGGAGTGGTTGTGAGAGTCTGAATGGTCAATGCAAGGTCTAGGTCTAGGTTTTTTCATTCCTTGTGATGTCTAAGTCTTGCCATGTCTAGGTTTTACAATGTACAATAGTGTGAGGAGAGAGGAGATATACAAGGAGGTAGAGGGAGAGGAGAGGGAGGACAAAGAGAGATGGATGTAGAGAGAGAGAGAGAGGAATTAATAAAAGAAAAAATAATTTAATACGACTTAGAACCTAGTGGATTTAGGTTCTGAGATGACAAACCCAGTGGTCTGGCCCACAAACACAAAAAAATATATTTGTGAATACCTCTATATCTTTGTGGTTGACATTATTTTATAGGATAAAACAATTCAGCTAGAAAAAAAACTCATGCACATAGATAGAATCACTTATGAAGATCTCCAATATATATGGTTGAGATATATACATATATATATATATATATATATATATATACAAGTTGGAGATATATATATAAGAGTATATATATATATATATATGAGTATATATATATATATAAGAATAAAATGCTAGAACATTATACCTCTTTATTTTTATGGCAAATTTATCTAATATTAACCATTTCTTGAATGATTTATATGCAACACTAGAGGAGAATTCTAATATCTATGATCCAATAAAAATAAATTGTTTTGATCATGTTAAAACCCTCTTAGCTTGCAATGTCAAAGACATTGTAATTTCTCAGTGGATATGTTGAAAGAATGAAGATGATGATTATAACTTATAATCATCATTATAATCTAATTATAATCTATGAAAGGAAATTAAGATGATTATATGGCAGTGGTAATACCTTTGATAAAGGGAGGACTTTATAGAGATAAGTTTGTATGACATATAAAAGGGAAGGGAAAATGCATATGTATATAGGATATAGGGGACAAAAAAGGATGCCAAAGTGGGGGCTCATCATCTCCCTTCCACCGGTTACATGTCCCCATGCAACCTATTCCTCTTCTATTATCCATGATGAATGCTACCCAACATAGGTCAAGTGTCCAAAATCACCTGGATTGTAATACCCAAGGGTCATTTCCATCTGTAACCATTGAAGTCTTTCCTCTTCCTCATCCCAAGTAGTAGATGCTTTATAGAACCTACTAGGGCACCAAATAATGGGGAAGTGGAATCTCAACCCTATCCATAAAATGAAATTACAATGTCTTTTGTTCATAAGTGTGCTAAGAGGGTCTTAAATACGATCAAAAACAATTTATTTTTTATTAGATCAGATATTAGTCTCCCTTAGTGTTGCAATATAACTCATCTCGGGGAGAAATGGTTAAATTGACCAAAATTTATAGCAAAAATAAGAGAGTATGTATTCTATCATTTTGATATATATATATATATATATATATATATATATATATATATATATATATATATATATATATATATATATATAGCAGAGTATATATATATATATATATATATATATATATAGGTATATATATATATATATATATATATATATATATATATATATATATATATTTATATTTATATTTATATTTAAATTTGAATCGTGACACTCCATTCTATCTATGTCCTAGAGTTTTTTTCAAAACTCTGGAATTTGTTTATCCTATATAAAAATAATGTCAAACACAAAGATATAGAGAGGCATTCACAAAATAGATTTTTTATCAATTTGTAGACCTAACCATTAGGTTTGTCATCTTGAACATAAATCCACTAGGTTCCTAGCATGTGCTGCAGTTCTTATAAGTTATTTTTTTCTTTGTCATTCCTAGAGCATGTGTGTGCTCTTATAAGCTATTTCTTCTTCTTAGTCATTCCTCTCTCTCTCTCTCCTACATCCATCGCCTCTTCTCTCTCCCTCTCACTCTCCTCTCTACCCTCCTTGTATATCTCCCTCTCTCTCCCCTCACACTCTTATACATGGTAAAACATAGACATGGAAAGACTTACATCACAAGCGCATGTGGAATACCTAGACCTAGAATTGCCTTGACATTATTCATTCCCTCACAACCACTCCCTCTCTATCCCCCTCTCTATTACCCCCCTCTTTTTCCACCTCCCCACCCTTTCTATCTCCTCATTGTTAGTCCCCAGCCCCACCTCTCTGCCCCTCCTTCTCTCTTCTATATTCCCCTTCTTTCTCTCCCTTCTGCCCCCTTCCTCTCACTCTATCAATACCCCCCATTCTATGTCCTTCCTCTAATTCTCTCACTATCCCTCTCTACCCCCTCCCTCACCATCTCCTCTCCTCCCTTCCTCACACACACTCTCTCTTACCCTCCTCAGTGTATTTCTATTCCATCTCTCACACTCTTCACACCTCTCCTCCTCCTCTCTCTCTCTCTCTCTCTCTCTCGCCACACCCACTATCTCTCCCCATCCTCCTACATCTACCCCTCTCTCCTCACATTTACATCTCTACCCCCCTCCCCTCTATCTTCCTCTCTCTCCCTCTTACACTCCCACACACACTCTCTCTCTACTACCCTTGTATTCCTTTACTTCCTCTCCTCTCACACACTCTCACACACACTTTATATCCCCCTATATGCTCCTCCTCTCTCCCTCCCAAACTCCCACACACCCACTCTCTCCCTCCCTATTTTTCTCCTCTCTCCCTCCACACTTTTAACACAATTCTCATCCCCTCTCCTGCCTGATGTCTGTTTTTCTGGCTACCTCACACACTAGAATTTTGGTACACAAGATTGGCATGGTAAGGAAAGAAATTCTCAACCTAGATCTAGTAAGGCATGTCAAGACTTAGATCTATACCTAGACTCTAGAAATTAGACCATGACCTAGACCTATATCTTGGTTTCTAAGATGCCTCATACTCTCACATCCAATCCATATCTATATCTCCCCTCTGCTTCTACTCTCTCTATATATATATCTCCTTGTTGTTAGTATCACTCTCTCTCTCTCTTTTACCACATTATCTATTTCTCATTCTACCTCCTCTCTATCTCTCTCTCCATCCCACTTGACCTCTCTTCTTTCTTCCTAAATCTTTCTCCTCCCTCCCCCTTCTTTCCCTCCTCCTCCTCTCTACCCTATCCTCTATCTCCCAATATCACTCTCTAATCTCTTCTACTCTTTTTGGATCTTCCATCCCTCCCATCTCCCTCTCCCCCACTTTCTCTCAATTATTCTCTCTACTCATGTCTCCCCTTCACTACAGATTCCCCTCCATTTGTCTCTTATTGTATCCCCTCCCTCTCCCTCTACTCTACCCCCATTTCTCTCTTTCTTTATATCTCTAATCCCCTTTCTATCTCCCCCTTCCTCTCACACACCTACTCCCCACTCCTCTCCTCTCTACCCCCTTCCTCCCTCTCTCATCTCTCATACACATCTCCCTCTCTCCCTCACTTTGTATCCCACTTCCTCTCTCTCCCCTACTCTTCCCCCTTTCTCTCTTTTTACTTCTTTTCTACCTAAATTGTCATCCTCCCCCTTCCTCTCACTATCTCTCTCTCTCCTGCCTCCCTCTCCTCCTCTCCTCTCATACACTCTCAAACACCCCTATCCATCCCCCCTCTTTAGTTGTCTCCCTCCCCTCTCACACTCATGCATTTCTCTCTACTCCCCCATCCTCCTCTCACCCCTACCTCCCATTATTTCACTCCTTTCTTACATCTACCACCTCTTTCTCTCTACTCATTGTTAGTATCAATATCTATCTTCCTCTTTTCTCCTCTCTTTCTCTCTCCCTCCCACCTCCTCTTTTTCCTCACTCCTACCTCCTCTCTTCCTCATTCATTCAATTCTTGACCTCCTCTTCTACTCTTTTGTTTTTATCTCTATCCTCTCCTTCTTCTCCTCCTCCTCATTTATGCCTCCTATTATAGAAATATTTCCCTCGCCCTATGCACATCTTGCACATAAGGGCCTTTTCCATTTCCCTATGTGCTTTTCATCCCTTGCAAATTTCAAAGCTAAAAAATACATTTTTTTTTTTTCCACATGTATGCACCTTGTCTTACTATACAACATGTGTATACAAAGGCTGCACCAATACAAACTATGTACATTTGGGATTTGTGCCCAAAATGAAAAATGGTGCCTGCTTCCATGTCACAAAAGGATATCTATGATCCTTGACCTTCCATATAATCGAAACATTTCTAATTTACTTTCATTTTGCATTTAGCTGGGCTATAAATGGGCCAATCAAGCTATGTGGAAAAAGAGGAGAAATAATTCAACTTTGAGATAAAATTTAATTTGGAGAAATTATTTACTTCATATTGATTCCGTGATCCCTTTGTCCTTTAAGTTTGAATGCATAGGTGTCCAAATTCCAAGCTCTTCCCTTGTTTGATTGAGAAATTCATTGTCTCTTATATGAGCTTGCATTTAGTGGAGGATTGAAGTGGCAGGTGGGAGGCCCAACCCGAAAGGAACTTCTAGTTTCTGCTTTGAACTATGCCGGCCATGGAAGTCTCCAGAAGATTTTTATTTTCCAGTGCTGATCATATATTAATAGAAATACTCTTTCCAGTGCTAGGGCTACAAGGGGTTTATGGGGTGGATGAGATACAAGAGAAATGAACAAAATCAAACTCCTCCTACATTTTGATGGTGAGCACAAGAAGGATGAAGATGCAAGAGAGTTTTGGGTTACAAGCAGCGAGAGTATTTTCACTCATAATTATTCTTCCTATGCAGAGGTAGAATTAAGCACCATCACCTGAAGGGAAAGGCATCCATGGTGGGATCAACTTGTGCAAAAATTGTACATTAAAGAGAAAAAGTGTTACTTGAGGGAATTCAAGTGATGGAGAAGAAATATTTGACCAAGAGATACTATGACAAGAAATGAAAGAGCTCTTTGAACTCAATCTTGAGAGCATGACCATAGACATTTAAACATGGAAAGAAGTTTTAGAACCGTGAAGTTGTCTCTTTCATCAAGGATGAGATAGTGAAGATTCAAAGGTATTTTGAGTGGATTACTATAATTCATCAAAGGTCGTAACATGAGGATGATCCCAAGACATCGGGAGGAGCACCTTATGGTGAGCTAAATGCCTATATGATCATAGAAATACCTAACTTTCCAAAAATCTTGGGAAGACAAAATAAATTCAAGATGGATCAGAGGAAGAAGGGATCTGTCACCCTTCTTCAAAAATAACTCTCAGTGAGAAAATCCTTAGAGAACCTAGAACAATTGAGACAGGGGTCAAAGGCCAAGGCAACCACTCATTCAATGTTGGGTTTGTAAAGGAGACCATATGTTCATAGATTGTCCCTAGAGGTGGAAAAGAGAGGATTGTTCACAATGTACAACAAGATGAAATAGTGGAGGAGGTGGTAGAAATGTACCTAGGATCTATGCATCCCCAAACAACAAGAAGGAGTATCACCACATATATGATTGAAGTGTAAGGTATGATTTCAACAACCAAAACTGCTAATTTTAATTGATTCAAGAGCTAGTCATAGTTATATAGATCTCAAGATGGTGGAGTTTGCATTTTCCAAGCAGCATGGAAAAGTATCGTTAAAAGGGTCACAGAGCCAAAAAAGAAAAGTTAATGAGATGGTTAAGTCATGTCCTATGAACATGAAGGATCAACACCAAGCAAGGATTTGAACATCTTGCCTTTAGGTTCCTATGACTGCCTAATTGGGATGGATTGTTGACCAACATCATGCTCTCCTAGACTATCATAAAAAAGAATTTACTTTGTTTGGATGAGGAAACTAAACTAAGGAAAGTGCAGGGATTCCTAGGGCAGTAACCATAAGATAAATTTTAGTGTTGCACCTCAAGAAATGTTACAGAAAGGGTGTCAAATATTTTCAGCACATATGGGAGAGACACCTAAAGATATGCTAAATTTGGAAGATCATGCATTCATAGAAGAATTTGAAGATGTGTTAAAGGAGGTGCCAAGAATAGCCCCAAAGAGAGATGTTTATTTCTCTATTAATTTAATGCCCGGAGTAGCTCCAGTATCAAAGACTCATGCAATGAGTACACAAGAACTGTAGGAGTTGCAAATACATCTTGAAGAACTTTGGAAGAAGGGGTATATATGCCCAAGTGTGTCACTATAAGCGCCCTACTTTTGTTCAGTGGAAGAAGAAATATGGGACATTAAGATTGTGCATTGATTTCATATGCTTGAATAAAGTGACTATAAAGAATAAATATCCTTTGCCAAGGATTGATGATATGTTTGATCAATTGAAGGATGCAGATATTTTCAAAGATAGATCTCAAATGATACCACTGCAAGGATTAAATGTGAAGATATATCAGCAACTTCTCTGTGACAAGGTATGGTCATTATGAGTCTGTGGTGCAATTTAGTTGTCAAATGCACAAATTGTTTTCATGTGCTTAATGAATGCGTTTTTGAGAATAATCACAAGTTTGTCACTGTCTTTTGACATGCCCTTATATATTCTAAGTCAAAGGACGAACATCATCATTTGAGGATGGTGTTACAAGTGTTAAGGGAGCATCATTGTATGCTAAATTGAACAAATGCTCATATTTTACTAGAAGAAAATTCATTATTTGGTACATATCATTTCAAAGGATCGGATAGTGGATCCTAAAAAGATAGATTCCATTAGAGAATGGTTAGCACCAAAGAATGTGATGAGGTCGATCATTCATGGCCTTGGCAGATACTACATGTAAGATTTTTTGATTGAAGGATTCTCAAAGATTGCACACCCAATCACTTCCTTGCAAAGAAAGGGTGTGAAGTTTTAGTGGACATTGGATTGTGAAAAGAGCTTCCAACACTTGAAACAATTATTAACAAGTGCTCCAATACTAAGGATTGCAGATCCAAATGAAGACTTCATTGTATGCATGGATGCATGTAAAGAAGGACTTGGTGGAGTCCTCAGTCAAAATGGATTTGTGATATGTTATGAATCCAGGAAGTTGAAGGAGCATGAAAGACACTATGCCACTCATGATTTGGAGTTGGCAGCCATAGTGCATGCCTTGAGGAAATGGAGACACTACCTCATGGGGAAAAGGTTTGAGTTGAGAACGGACCATAATCGTCTGAAATATTTATTTGATCAGCCAACTCTAAATGCTAGGCAAAGCAGATGGTTAGAATTTCTAAGTGAATATAACTTTGATATAAAGCATATCAAAGGGAAAGAGAACAAAGTGGTTGATGCACTCAACAGAAGAGTGCATGAAATGCATGCTACATCCATTAGCATGTACCAATCAGATTTGAAAGACATAATTTTAGAGGCTGCATAATTAGATTTGCAATACAAGGAATTAGTGGCAAAATTACAACAAGGTAATTTACAGCAGAAAATTGAAGAATACAAGCTACATAATGATGAAATTCTCATGTACAGGGTTAGAATTTATGTACCAAATTATTAGGAATTGAAAAATTTGATATTGGGAGAAATGCATAATGTACCTTATGTTGGGCACCCAAGTTATCAAAAAACAATTGCAGTTGTCAAAAGCCAATATTATTGGCCAGGCATGAAGAAAGAGGTTGTTGATTTTATTGCCAAATGTTTGGAATGTCAAAAGGTAAAGGATAAGCATAGTCACCCAGCTGGTTTTCTACAGCCATTACTCATTCTTGAGTGGAAGTGGGAAGTTGTAACCATGGATTTCATCACCAAACTACCCAGGACAAACAAGCAACATGATTCTATCATGGTAGTAGTGGATAAGATTATAAAGCTGCCCATTTTATTCTAGTTAAGCTCACTCACAAGGCAGCCAACATTGTTGATGTTTATATGAGAGAAATTTCTAGATTGCATGGCATACCTAATACAATTGTGTCTGATAGAGATCCAAAATTTACCTAAAAATTTTGGAAGGGATTATTTAATGGATTTGGAACAAATTTGAATTTTAATACAACTTATCATCCAGAATCAGATGGACAAATAGAGAGGGTGAATCAAGTGATTGAGGATATGTTGAGGATGTATGTGATGGATAAACCATCAAAACAGGAAGACTACCTACACTTGGTAGATTTTGCTTATAACAATGGGTACCAAGCATATCTAAAGATGAGTCCATTTGAGGTACTTTATGGCAAAAAGTGCAACACACCAGTAAGTTGGGATAACCTAGAAGATATAGTAGTGGTTGGGCCATATTTACTCAGGGAAATGGAGGAGAAAATGATAAAAATAAAACAAAATTTAAAGGTTGCCCAAGACAGGAAAAAAAGTTATGCTGATAAGGGATGAACTCATAGGGAATCTAAAGTGGGAGACCATGTATTCTTGAAAGTGAAGGCCAATAGAAGTTCCCTGAAGTTGGGAAATTGTTCAAAGTTGGCAACTCACTATTGTGGGTCGTTTGTAATCCTAGAGAGGATTGGTCCAGTAGCTTATATGATTGCATTGTTTGCATCTATGTATGTTCATAATGTATTCCATGTATCATTCCTCAATAAATATATACCTAATGCTAATCATGTTATTGATTAGAATGTAATTCAGGTGGAGCAAGAAGGCACTTTTCAAGTGCATCCAGTGCGCATTCTAGACTGGAAAATGAAACAGCTCTGGAATCGATCCATAGGGATTGTAAAGGTCCAATGGACCTTGTACGGTCCTGAGGATGCTACTTGGGAGCATGAGGATGCAATGAAGGCATAATACTTGCATCTTTTTGAGGATGTTTGAAATTTTTTTGTATATGTGTACATGATGCACTGAGGACAGTGCATAAATAAGGGGAGGGGATTGTAATATCCCCGGGTCAAACCCAATTGTAAATGTAAATGCAAATGTACTTATGCTGGTGAGATGTTTGATATCATTTTTTGTATGCACCTTCATGGCATAGTGCGCACATGTACTGTGCAGTAAAATGATGAAGTTTGCACATTCTAGAATACCGCTCACAACATATTAAGTGCGTATGATTTTGAGGCCAGTGAGCCTTTGTGTATATGCTATGTTTTATAGGCTGATGATCCAATTATTATAAGCTAGGATGATTATGTTTTGATTAGGTTGGAGAGCATAGATATTGAAGGCCAGTGCACCTATTTTGTATGTGTCTCATGATTAATATAAAATACATCGTTGCGCACAGACCAACCATGATAAAAGAGATGGGGGACTAAAATCCACTAGTTAGGGAAAGGGTGAGGGGCTAAAAGTTAAGGAAAAGGGATAAGCTAGGGAGATAAATCCAAAAAGGAATATTATATTAATATTTATTTATCATAAAGTATGGATAATTATTTTATCCTAAGTTCTAAAGTTGGGGATAAGTGGGTCAAAGTAGCTCCCAACATGACAAGTGTCAAGTTGGGGACATGCATACATATTTTGGGGACTTAGTTCATTTTGGGGGATCTTTTCCATCATTCAACCATTATTCTAGGAACATTCACACAGTCATTGATCTATCCTCATACCTTCATTTCACTATACCTAAACTGTATCCATAGCCATATATGTTTGTGTAGCTGGTTAGCTTAGGAGCTGGACTGAAGAAGCAGGTTTTTAGGCCCGTGGAATATTGAAGAGGCGGGTTGTCAGACCCATGAGCAATTTCTCTCTAGGTGAGAGAATTGTTGGGAAGTGTTTTCCTGAAGGTGCTAAACTACAGCTGCAGGACTCTGAGACTTCCTGTCCAGCCTGTTGTTGAAGCTCGGAAAGGAAGTGGGGCAGCCGAAGGACTGTTGAGCAGAAAGGGGCACACTTCCTGGGGTGGGACAGGCATGTGGGGAATGAGGGACTGTAGGTTGTTAGTTTTAATAGGCACATGTGACGGAGTCTTTCATGTTGTCCATGAGCCATTAACCTTGTTAGGAATCCCTTTAACCGGGTGGAGTTTAGTGTCGGCTCAGGGGTGACCCACTACTGAGAGTGATGAGCACTGCGGTCTAAGGCTGGGAAGTTCGTGGAAGGTTTGCACACAGTTGGTGATATTCTCACAAAGATAAGTGTCAATTGTGTGATAAATTTACATGATGTATTATTATTTACGTGTTTATGTTTATGGGTATTGCCTGTATATGTTGCATGTATATGTTTACTATTATTTCAGTATGAAACCGTGCAATTACAGAATGTATTTGTTTGTTTACGTTTTATGTATATGTTTTCGCAAGAGTTCTGTGTGTATATACTTTAATTGCATGCAGTTTGAAAAATTCATGTGGCATAGCTCAGTTGGATGCTGAGTATGTTACAGTATGTTCCGCAGTAAGAGAACGAAAGCATTCTCTAGAGTAGCGTGGCCCCGCATGGGTGGTCGGGGATGTTACATCCTTGATAGCTTGGAACAGAGGAATCTTTACACACACATTTCGAAGTTCTCCTAAAAGGTAAAATTATGGTTGTGTGGGGGACTTTTCTATATTTAACCTTTTCGGATATGGTGGTTCTAAGAATAATTCCTTCTCATCAGAGTGTTTCTAAGGGATTTTTTGGTTTTCCTTGGAGGGATTAGTGTCCTGTTTTTCTACCTCAGGGGAATTTTCCTCATCATCCTTCTCTTGAATGATGGGTGAGGTTTGATCCTGAACCACTCTTCCAGATCATAGATGTATGTTTTGAAATTCCATAGGAGAAATGAAATATGTGGGAAAGAAAGGTAGTTCAACATTGAAGGCTGGATGAACTGCTTTATTATTTGGATTTGGTATTGGTTGGGTCGGTAATTGCATAGGTTGTGGAGGAGGTTGGTTGGATGGTAATTGTGGTTTTTGTTGATGTTGAATTGGAGGGTGGGTTTGAGGAGTGGACTGTTGAAGATTAGGCCCTCTCCAACCTTGTTGCTAAGGTTGGTTCTGCATTTGGGGTTGCCATTGTTGCCAAGGCATGGAAGCATACCAATTTTGTTATGGATATTGATACTGAGTATAGTATGGAGGAAATTGGGATTGCTCTTGTGTCATACCTAGTGCCTTGGGCGGCCATGGTCTCTTTTGGGCCATAAAACAGATTTGTTATGTTTCCCCAGTGGCCCCTTGGTAGACTTATTTTAGTTCAGGCATGGAAGGGAAACTCTTAGTATCGTAATTTTGTTCACAGATACCACATATTTCTATGTTATCTAAAGGACATTTGTTGGTCCTTGGTTATGGAAGAAAGCGAAGATCAAGGAAGAAAAGGTGAAATGCAAACTTTGCGGAAGACACAGTAATTGTTATTGGGGCGAAGTGAGCAAAAGAGCAGAAACAATGGAGCGAAGTATGGAAAAGCACGTCATTGGATGAGAAGATTAAGGATGACAGATTAGCAAGGAAGATGGATCGAGGAAAACTCAATAAGTGGGAAAAGCCACCGTTATCACCACATAGGAAGAAAGGAAAGGCAGGCTGGCGAAGCTTGGGAAAAGCAGGTCAAGTTGACCTAGGGTTTTAGACACCTATGGTTTTGGTATCTAGGGTTTTGACACTTAGGTTTTGACCTAAGACTGTCGGTGAGCTATTGTAATGTTTAAATAAAGGTCAAGAGGACCTGGGGTGGGTTGGTACGATATTGTTGTGGTGAGAGATTATTGTATTGTGAGAGAGAACTGTTGAGTGTGAGAGTCTTCTGGTATTGTAAGATCTTCAGTTGGGTGCGAAGATCAAGTCCTACAGCTAGGTGTGTAGCAAGGGGAGAGAAAGAGAGAAGAAGAAAGAAGATTTGCTAGCTGAGAGCGCAGATAAGAACTGTATTCTTTACATTAATATATCATAAGCACAGTTCTGTGGACGTAGCCCTAGAGAGAGGGTGAACCACGTATATGTTTTGTCATGTGTATGATTGATGCATTGATCTCTGTCATTCTTATTATGTCATTGCATTGTTGTGTTAGATCAGATCTGTAGTTGTGTGGAGTAGATCTAGCTGATAAGTGATTTATGCATATTGTATTGTTTTGAATTAGACCCACTTGACATCTCCCTTGGTTGTAGACACCTCTGTCCTGCATCCCCCTCATAGCTACTTTGGGTGAGACTGCATCTGCTTCGCAGGTGTTGCCGAAAGGGCTAGTAGTTAGGGCTTGTTGGTGTGCTCTTGGAGCCAAACCCTGGGTCTTCCCCTGTGCCAATAAATGGTTCTATTGTCGGGATGGGAATCTTCATGAGGGAATTTCAAGGTGGTTCCCATCGAAGAAAAAGATTCAGAAGTGGATGGAAGATCAAGAGAAGGACTTCGTTGAAGCCCAAAACAAGAACCCTAAGTTGAGTACTGAAGATTGGCTACAAAGATACATCTTCACTAACATTCACGAGATCTTCTTTGGAGGAATCCATCAGGAGTTGTCTGAATGGTTGGCTAGGTTATCAGATACCCAGTTTGAGATCAGATCTAGACCTCCTGTGGTTTGGATGTCGGCATTGATCCAAAAGGTCAAGAGAGTCGATAACGTTGTATCCCGAGTAGTAGATCACTAGTTCGATAGCACCATTGGAGGGTATATCACCAAGTTTTCTGTTGACCAAGTAGAATAGTATAGCCAAGTTGAGAGATACTTTTTCAAGGGACCCCGAGGGAAAATTTTACATTTTCTGAAGTTGAGAATCAAAATGCTCTTACATTAAAAGCAAATCTTGAAGATATAGTAGATTGGCTAGATTTGAAAAGGCTAATGTTCAAGAATTCAGACAGCGACAGCGACACAGAAGCTGCACATACACGTAGTGGGAGAGTATTCATAGAAGTCCATCTAGTGAACCTGTTCAAGAAGAACTATGGGGATGAGGGTTTCTACAGTGGAGAAGAGGCAGATTTGACAGACAAAGAACATTTAGAACCTGCTAGGGAAGAGGAAGAAGCAGCTGAAGAACTTCACTGGAACAAGCCAGAAACCTCAGGAACTACGTAGACCACTGAAGTAAGTACTATTGACCCTCCTGTTGCTTCAACAGTGCTAAGTAATCAGAATTTTCAGAATCACCAAAGTCCTCAGAGTACTATTACTATCAGTTCAACATCTACTCAGACAGGAAACATAGGCAGCTCCGTGGCAAATGAGATGAGGTTCCCTATCTTTAGAGGATATGGATCTAAAGATCCTGATTAGCACTGGTTCCTGTGTGAGGCCGTATGGAATATTAAAAATGTTATTGACAAAGCTGTTAAAAGAACCAGTTCAGCACTACACTGAGGGATTGCGTGTTGAGATGGTACATGAAGCTTGTCCAAGGACTTGCACAGCCTAAGCCATTAAATGAGATTAAAAACATGTTGATTGCAGAGTTCAAGAAACCCAAATCAGAGTCAGAATGTATTACAAAGTTGAAGGAGATCAAGCAGAAGGTAGCCGAGCCTGTCTAGGAATTCGATCATAGGTTCAAGACCTTAACAGACCGATTGACTTTTAAGATCCCAGACGAGCAGAACAAGGAATGGTTCATCATTTCCCTTTTACCACACATCAGAGTTTCCCTGATGTAGCAGAATATTTCTTCACAGGCAGAAGCATTGGAAATCACCATGAATCTTGAGTCAACCCCTATGGGAGAATCCAACTCAGGTATGAGCCAGATCTTGAGTCAGCTAACTAGTTTTTCGTTGCAGGTTGAAGACATGAAGAAGGATAAGGGAAAGGACAAAAGAGAATATATCTAGTGTGTCAGATGTAGATTAGAAGACCATGATAAGGAACACTACCCTATATTTCATGAATATTTGGCCTCAAGAGCTCCGAGCCCCTTGAAGTAAGTCACATTACCCTGGTGCGAAGTATGCAGAAATTGACATAGCCCTGGTGAGTGATATTACATGCAAAAGCATGTTCAGACACCTGCAAACTTGTATTGCACATTCTGTAAGTCAGTAGGACATGATGATCATGACTATAGAGCCTATGACCTTATGCATGAAATATTGAGAGACATATACAAGATCCAAGGTGAAGTACAGCAAGAAGGAATCACTCTGCAGTACAACTCTCCAGGGAGAGGAAACTTCAATCCTCGTGGTGGATTCAGAGGAAGAGGACGAGGATGAGGTATGGGCCAAGGTCGAGGACAAATAATCTATTATAACTATGCGCAGCCAGGAAATCTACCAAGGGACTGTCAGAACCCTTGCACCACTTGCAGTTATTGCAATTCCTTTGAGCATGTCATTGAGGACTATCCAATGTTGTTGGCTAAACTTCAAGAAAGATGAGGTCCTCAGCAAAACCCACAGATACAATTGATCAAAGTAGAAGCCCACAGAGCAGATCTTAGATTCATTGTTATCACTTGAGGAGGCACTGCTATAGGAGAGGATAGAATGACCCAAGGAAATATTGCAGAAGACTCAGGTATCAGGAAAGTTGCAGAGAAGACCCAAAATTTTGATGCGAAGAAAGAAAGACAAATCTTTGAGGAAGCAAGGCAAGATTTCAAATCAAATCAAGGTTCTTCCTCAAAGACACGATGAGAAATAAGAGAATATGGAATGCCTCAAGCATTCGATTAGTATAACTCACCCAGAGACAGAAAAGAGGTAAGTAAACTTGTCAGTTTCCTGTATATGTTTATAGAGCTGCTTAAAGATGGGTAATCTATACAAGAACTGCAAAATCTGGTTAGACACTATGAACTAGGGAAGATAGACCCCTTACTGAATAGGGCAGTCCACCAAATCGGTAAGAAGAGAAGGACAAATAAAGAGATACACTTGAATGCTCAAATAGGAGAGTATGACATAGACTATGTGGTCCTTGACTTAGGGTCGGAGGTCAATTTCATGACGAAGCAAACTTGGGCACTAATGGGAAAATCAAAGTTGATATATTCCCCTATTAGTCTTAGAATGGCTAATCAGCAAGCTATCATCCCATTTGGATGATTGGAGCATGTCCCTGTGGACATCGATGGAGTTAGAACGTTTGCAGATTTCAAGGTAATTGAGATAGTTGATGATAGTTTCCCTTACCCTGCTCTGTTAGGAATTGATTGGGCCTTCAACAATTCCATTGTAGTTGATTTGAAGAAAAGATGTATGACCTTTGAAAGAGATGGCCTTAGGGTCATTGCACCCTTAGATCCAGATGAGGGTCAATGATACACAGAGCTCATCAGAGCAGAAGACCACGCATACGAACTGGAAAACATCTACAAACTAACAGCCAGACAACAGGATTACATCAATCCTATAGCCGATGGGAATCTAAGCTGGTGAAGTGACAGCGCGTGTTCATCAGATTCAGAAGAAGCACTGGAGAACTGGCAGAACCAGATGTACAAAGTATCTACCAGGAGATGTTGTAGATTAACCAGAGAAGTTCGATGGATCGGCACAACAGTAAGTAACTTAACCACATTTGATGGTCTAAACCCTTTAGAAGCCTTCCTATCAGACTTTGAAGCAAGTGTACCAATACAACAAAGATTGTTGGCAATGGATGAGGCCTTGAAAGCCACACCAGCAAGATGGTGGGGGACACATAAAAGAAATATCACAGACTGGACACAATGTCGAACTCTAATGACAGCATGGTTCTTAGCCCAAGTAGAATGCTGCGAAGTGAGATACACAGGTCAAAGTTGTCCAAAGGACCATGTGCAGAGCTGCGAAGAATCCCAAAGCAGTATTCCTCAAGAACAATGGGTGCACAGATTCATTAACACGGTGTATACGACCCCTATCAACTAGTACCTTCAAGCGGAGCTGCACCTCATCACTGCAAATTGGGAAGGTATGACTCAGAATTTTTTTACCACATTTTTATTTGAAAGTCAATACCTGTGAGTAGATCAAGCATTACAGATTGTGAGACAGAAAGTATTTGAAGAGGCATCTAGCCTCCCTATGGAACAAGAAGAGGATGAATGGACTGCGCCTCTCCAGAAATTGCAAAGCTGCTACAACATCAATGTCGATGACGATGATGATCCCAAGAAGGTAAAAATCATTGAAACAGAAGGCCAAAGAAATGTGGAAGGACCAGGAGTTGAGATACCATTTGTTGGGCAGTCAATTAATATTAAAAAAGTCAATATTGAAACAGAGGAGACATTGAAGCTTGCCAATGTCAGAGATTATTGGGATTTTTCTACCATTGACAAGATTACAGATTTGTTGCGCGAGTATCAAGACTTATTTCCAACTAATTTCACTGAGATGAAGGGCATCAAAGGGCCGATGGGAGAGATGAGGATCCCTTTGAAGCCAGGTGAAAAACTAGTCAAACAGAGACCCTACAGGTTGAACCCTAAATACAAGGAAAAAGTGAAGATTGAGCTCAACAGGATGTTGGAAGCAGGGATTATTGAACCTGTCAAAGAATCAGAGTGGGTTATCCCTATGGTAGTACAAGACAAGAAGACAGGAGAGATCAAGATATGTGTGGATCTTAGGAAATTGAACGATTCTTGTTTGCATGATCCCTTCCCTACATCATTCATTGACGAAGTGTTAGAGAACATGGGAGGTCAGGAGGTATATTCTTTTATAGATGGATTTTCGAGATACCATCAGATCTGGATTGCCAAGGAGGATCGCCATAATACCATGTTTGCTACAAAATGGGGGTCTTATCAGTATACAGTAATGCCATTTGGACTGAAGAATGCCCCAGCCATCTTTTCCAGGGTGGTGGTCGAAGCATTAAAAGAATTTTTGCATAAATTTCTAGAAGCATATTTTCATGACTGGACTGTGTTTAGTTTGTTGAAAAGCCATATTGAATGTCTAAGACTAATTCTGGATAAATGCAGGCAGTGTCAAATTGCTTTGAATCTGAAGAAGTGTATCTTCTTCTCACCATTTGGAGTGCTATTAGGCCATATTGTATGTAAGCAGGGATTGTTGGTAGACCCCTCCAAAATTTCCATTATAGTTGATCTTCCACCTCCGACGTTGATCAAACAACTGTGCACTGCGCTGGGACATACAGGATATTACAGGAAATTCATCAAAGTCTATGCCCAGATTATAGCACCGATGGAGAAGCTGTTGAAGAAATATTGTCAGTTTGGTTGGAAAGACGAATGCCAACAGAGCTTCGACACCCTGAAATAGAAGATGGTTACTGTGCCCATTCTGGTTTTTCCAGATTGGACCAAAGAGTTTCACATGCATGTCGATGCATCTTCCATTGCCTTAGGAGATGTGTTAGCACAACTGGTAACATGAGACATCGACCACCCGTTAGCTTTTGCTAGCAGAAAGCTATCCACAACAAAAATTAACTACACCACTACAGAGAGAGAAGGGTTAGCCATGGTATACGCGCTACATAAATTATGCCACTACTTGTTGGGAGGACACTTTAAAATGTTCATAGATCACTCCATGCTGAAATACCTGGTCAACAAGACAGTGTTGGGGGGGATAATATGCAAATGGATTCTATTGTTTCAAGAATATGATTTTTAGATCATAGTTAAACCAAGAAGAATGAATAAAGGCCCTGATCACTTATCAAGATTGGAACATGGTGAAGAACCCACCAGTTTGGAGGATACACTGTCGGATGTACAGCTACTAGCCATTACCAAGATTGATGATCACTTCGCAGAAATAGTCCAGTTCCTGTCAACAGGAATTGCACCTAGTGAGTATACAATTCCCCAGAAAAAACATCTAGTGGTGCACGCTGCAGACTTTTCACTGATAGTTGGACAGCTATACAAAATGGGACCTAATGAGATACTAAGGAGATGCATTATGGAGATAGAGCAACCATTGATCCTCCCAGAAGATCATGAAGGCATCACAGGAGGACATTACATAGGGAAAGCAACTACGCAGAAGGATCTGCGAGCTGGCCTTTGGTGGCCTACCCTACACATAGATGCTAAAGATTATGCCAGAGCCTATGATGTATGCCAGAGAATTGGGAAACCGACCAGAAGAGACAAAATGCCATTAGCATCGTAGATGACCCTACAAGAATTTTAAAAATGGGCCATTGACTTTGTGGGACCTATAAACCCACCAGGGAAGCGCACAGGAGCAAGGTACATAATTACTGCGACAAAATACCTGACAAGATGGGCCGAAGCAAGAGCAATTAAGGATTGTAGTGCAACTACAATTGTGCGCTTTATATTTGATGACTTCATAACCAGGTTTGGCTGCCCAAAGATCCTTATGAGTGATCAAGGCATGCATTTCATCAATAAGACAGTTGAATCCTTGACTAAGGTGTTAGAAAAATAGGACCACGGAGCAATAAAATAAAACAAATGCAGAAACAAAACACAGAAGACACATAATACAAGAGAGACACAGATTTACGTGGTTCACCCAGTGTGGGCTACGTCCACCAAAGAAATTGCC
>SNQJ01S0098764.1:76120-91286 GCA_010110895.2 Picea sitchensis | reverse complement strand
AAGAGTGAAGGGAGCTCTAACTGGGTATTTCATAAGGCACAATACTTGCTAAGGTTTTTCAAATGGGGTAGCAAGATAAGTGGGCTTGATTGTGGGGAAAACTCCACAGTTAAGCACGCCTGAGCCAAAGGCATCTTCGGATGGGTGACCACCTGGGAAGTCTTGGTTACCCGGTGCAAACCCCGGAAGTGATGATTGATGCTATGCGATTCATTTTGTTGGTTTCAATCCCACTTCTTCACGCCTGTGAGCATCACCCGATGAAATGAGTGCTAAGTGGACTATTCAAATCATGAGAATTATTGGTCAGTTGCGACTAACACTCATGGATATGGGTCATAGATTAATGACTTACACTACGCAGTTAATCCCGAAAATATTATCTAATATCTTGCACTGCGGAAGCCCCTATATGCTTAAATAATAAGAGTGAAGGGAGCTCTAACTGGGCAGTTCATAAGGCACAATACTTGCTAAGGTTTTTCAAATGGGGTAGCAAGCTAAGTGGGCTTGATTGTGGGGAAAACTCCATATTTAAGCATGCTTAAGCCAGAGGCATCTTGGGATGGGTGACCACCTGGGAAGTCCTGGTTATCGGGTGCAAGCCCTGGAAGTGATGATTGATGCTATGCGATTCATTTCGTTGGTTTCAATCCCACTTCTTCACCCCTGTGAGCATCACCTGATGCAATGAGTGCTAAGTGGACTATTCAAATCATGAGAATTATTGGTCAGTTGCGACTAATACTCATGGATATGGGTCATAGATTAATGACTTACACTACACAGTTAATCCCAAAAATAATATCTAATATCTTGCACTGTAGAAGCCGCTATATGCTTAAATAATAAGAGTGAAGGGAGCTCTAACTGGGTAGTTCATAAGGCACAATACTTGCTAAGGTTTTGCAAATGGGGTAGCAAGCTAAGTAGGCTTGATTGTGGGGAAAACTCCATAGTTAAGTGTACTTGAGCCAGAGGCATCTTGGGATGGGTGACCACCTCGGAAGTCCTGGTTACCAGGTGCAAGCCCCGAAAGTGATGATTGATGCTATGCGATTCATTTCGTTGGTTTCAATCCCACTTCTTCACCCCTGTGAGCATCACCCGATGCAATGAGTCCTAAGTGGACTATTCAAATCATGAGAATTATTGGTCAGTTGCGACTAATACTCATGGATATGGGTCATATATTAATGACTTACACTACCCAGTTAATCCCGAAAATAATATCTAATATCTTGCACTGCGGAAGCCCCTATATGCTTAAACTCTACCAATCTCAATGCGACCTCAGGTTTGACCCTTGTGTGAGAAGGGCTTCCCGGGACAAAATGTTGTAAATGGAATTAAACACTCCTTATAACAAGATGCTATTGTGTGTTTTTTTCTTTGGAGAGTGTTTCTCACAGCCTATTCCAAAGCTCTAGCCTATCTAATGTCGATGTAAAAGAGCCCTAGAAAATAAAAGTTACTAATTGATTTTTAGATTTCGCAATGTTTTTTTAAAAGTTGTTGTTACTCAAGAGGAAGACGGTAGTGAAACCAATGTTGTGTAAGACCTTGACCCAATAATATGCAAATAGAAATGAATGATGCAAATTTCCGTTCAATGAAATCTATCTACAACAGGGAGAAGGTATTTCTCGAATGATGTAAGCTATGAAATATACTTTCTTTTTCTTAAATGGACATAAATGCAAACAACCAAAAAACAATCCAATTTCTCAATGTTCTCTTCTTTTGGATGAAATAAACATTCCTTATATATGATTACTTGAAAGAGTAAGTGACTTTAAATTCTTTCATGACGAAGAAAGGACAAGTAATCCAAGAAAAATTATAAACTCAACAAGCACCCAAATCAAACTTTCAATGGAGATAAAACTAAAAAATGACAAGAAAGTGTTTCTTCAAATGTAAATGAAAAATGACTTCCCAATCATCAAGAAATCCAGAACACGTAATCAATACAAAACATTGAATCCAATCAAATACTTTTAATCGAACAAGCACTCAGAAACAAGCTCAAAGATTATACCCTTGTCGATAAAAATCAAAGACAAAAACTAGAAAAAGATTAAAAGACAGGTATTCAATCTCCGAAGTCAGTCAACAACAAATTAAACTTCTAAAAAACAGTCAAGGGATGGCATTAAAAGTCCCTCCCAACTAATTAAAGAAAATTGGGATTAATAGAGGCTAAAACCCAACTCAAAAAATTTCATAGGCACCACCGCAGCCTAATAGCACATTACAGTGCGAAAATCAAGAGTTTTCGCAGGCCAGAAATAGATAGGGTGTGGAAATTTCGCACTGAAGAAAATAGCAAAGGCACAGAAATTGAAGGTTTTTGTAGGCTATGTATAGGGTACAGTGCGGAAGTGTCTATAAATCAAGAAATTTTGAGAAGAGGGTAAAGGATCTAAGTGAACTTTCAAATCCAAAGAGTCTGAATGGATCTCCCATAGACTCAGAGACTGATTTCAAGTAAAAAGAATAGGTTAAAAGAAAATGGCCAACAAAAACCCACAATCAAGTCAATTCCCCAGTGGAGTCGCCAATTGTTTTATTGGATAAATCGATGAATACGAACATAAACTAATCTCCTTAGATCCACCTGGATCTAGAACAAAACAAGACATGACCTGACGCTTTCCCTAAGATGCAACCATTGAATTTACTACCAAAGAAGGAATAGATGACATACCTTTAGATATCACTTTCTTATATCTCTATTGTCCCTTCTTCACTCTGGTGCTCTTGTGAAATCAAATCAGCAATGACAAAAACTAACCAAAGTGAAAGCAACAATTGTAGATTCAATGGAAACCTAAGCATGTGATCAAGGAGTCATGTAATAAAACACTAATGATTTTATGGGAAAAAAACATGTCACTGTATCATATTAAGTAAAAATGGAAGATACAACCAAATTTCCTTGATGTCGCAAGTTCCCTTTCGGTGGTCCTTTGTTCCAACACACACATACACTTGCTCCAAATTTATATGAAGATGGTCCACAAAAGCTTGATGGACAGCTGGATACCACAAGCAATAGTTGTAACAGGATCCTTCACACAGTCTTCAGCCTATTCTCTCAACAATTCTTTTCTCAATCTTGCTTAACCTTTTCCATGAGAAACCCATCATTATATAGGATAAGGTGGAGTGGTTACAAGGATGAGGATGATCCCACCAAATCATAGAATCTAGTAAGACCACAACCATACGAATGCCACCTCACATTCTAGAACATTCTCCTTCTAGAAAATTTGTGAAACCTCTTCCTTTCCTTAGCTTCAAATGCCGCAACACCCTACCTATATAGTAGCATGCGTAAATCCCACGAGCTAGGCATAGAGCAACCTACGGAAATCAAGGATTTATGCACTGTCAGTCTGCAACTTCATTCTAAAAATATGCCTTGTAGGGGAAGAACTTAGTCATTTTTCTCATGTAAAATATTGTTTTAAGAGCATGAAAACATGCATGTAGATTCGTCATCAGAGTGACCAAAATAATGTGTAACATACATTATCAGTGATGAAGCAAATCCCATCAACCATCCCATTTTCACAGTTGATACTCATTTGGGAACCATTATATTACGGATCACTGATGTTCCTCAACCACCTATTGAGATAAGAAGGCCACCTATTACCTTCTATGAAGATCCTCCCCCCAAGACCTCTATTTGGAAAATGTTTTTTCATGGATCCTCTTCTAGGGAAGGTGTTGGTGTTGTAGTGGTTTTTATTTCCCCTACCCAAGAGACCATATCTTTGTCCTGCAAATTGGAATTTGAAACAACAAACAACATGGTGGAATATGAGGCTCTTGTCTTGGGTTTGAGAGCTCCAAAAGACATGAATGTTGAGGATCTAGCAGTCCTTGGAGATGTTGAGTTGATTGTTCATCAAGTCAAAAATCTGTATCAGGATAAACACACACGGTTGAAAGCCTATAGAAATGAAATTTGAGATATGATTGACAGTTTCTTTCTATCTTTAATATCTCATTTGTTCCAAGGGAGGAGAACTCTATGGAATATTCCTTGGTGGTCTTAGCAAGTAATTTCAAGGTTCCTTTACCCCCCAAACTCAAGTATGAGGTGGAGATAAAATACAGACCCTTTATTCCTGACAATGTCAAACATTGGAAGGTGTTTGAGGATGATATCGAAATTAAAAATTTCCTTGAGATTGTGGATGAATTTTCGGATATGCATATCGATCAGGATCAGGATTCTGAAGAAATCCCTCATGTTGATGTTCTTATGAATAAAATTGCTAACCATCATAGTGTTCAGTTACCTAGCAACCATATTACAAAGGGGTTTGTCCCTTTGGAGAGATCGTTTGACAAAAATGACGTTCCTGTAAAAGTTGAAGGATCAACTAAAGAGGTTGGTGTGACTGAATGCAATCTAGGAATGAAGGAGGATCCCAAATGGGTGAAATTGTATAGCAGCTTATCAAAGGAAAAAAGGTTGAGTATGTCAGAATTTTGAAGGAGTTATCTGATGTGTTTGCTTGGGCATATGAGTATTTGAGAACATATCACACCAACATCATTGAGCACAAAATCGCTTTGAAATAAGATGCCAAACCTTTCAAGCAGAAGCTCAGACAGATAAATCCCATGTTGTTGCCGATTATGGAAAAGGAAGTGATGATCCGTATTTTATGAGAAGAAAAAAATGAATACATATTGTTAAAATATGCTTAACATAGAATAACAGATATACAATAAACTGGTTTTCTATTCAATAAGGAAATAAACTGAAACTGTAAAATGCAGCGGAAAACAAGCTTGCTAGAATGGTGGCGGCTTATCTCTGAGAAGATATGTGACGGATGCGCTCATTTGCAAGAAGATCATTACAATGAGGATCTGTATGCATTTTTAAAATAAACAGGAATGTAAAAATCCCTAGACATCCAAAAACCTAACCCTATGAGATGAAGCGCCAAAAGTCATGTCCGCCCCCGTTTGGGTAAGTTAGTACATCAACTTCCCGGGGTCGTAACTTTTGCATACAATCTCCGTTTTAGGCACATGATAGCTTGTTGGAAAGGTATCATCAAGGAGATTAATTTTGGGGGCTCAATAAATCCTTCATATATATTTGAGAAGCATGATCCTGAAAAACCTTCATTTAGGCCCTCAAAATGGCCCCAGAAGTTAAAAATTGCTAAAAATAGTAAATTGCCAAAATTGCCAGAAAATTGTTTTCAGTGAGTTGGACAAGGTGGGTGGCCACCGATATCCACCTAGATAAATCCTACCTCCTTAGGAAGCAATTTTCTCCATTGCATTGATTTCCCCCATCAGATGAGGAAATTTCTACTAAGTTTGGCCCCGGGTGAGCCACTTGCCTTGGTGCAGGAGATGCCCTACTTTGACGACTCGATAAAGCTGAAACCCTTGCTTTCGAGTGCCCTTGATATTTGTGTCTACAACCTGATCTCTGAATTCTTGTTGCATGTAGTCAAGGTTGAGCTCTGTTGGTTTCAACTAATATGTTATCTCAGAGGTGTTTAATAATGGTGGGAAATATGGCCGAAGGAGAACCACATTGAAGACTGGGTGCAAGCCAAGGAAAAGGGGAATGTTGAGCTCAAAAGCATTGTCACCCACAGCCTTGGTGATGATGTATGGCCCATAACGGAGTGGTATAATATTTTTATGGGGCCCTATAAGGCATTCTTTCTGCAAGTGAAACAAAACTTTGTCTCCCACCTGAAACTTATGTGGCACCTGATGTTGATCATGGCGTTTCTTGTACTTGGCATTAGACTTTTGTAGAATATCATGAACCTGTTGGTGAATGTGTTGGATCCTCTGAATGAATTGGGTGGCTTTGTCATATTTTAGTGGAGCATGGGATGAGTCGGTCGAGGTGGTCACCAGGGGTAGTGCAACATCCATGGGGCCCAATGGTTGGAATCCCAACCCCACCTGAAAGGGGTTGTGGCTAGTTGAGCTATGCAGGGCTCGTTTGTAGTTATGTTGGACATAGGGAAGACTCTCATACCATGTGCGAGGGTGTTTTTAATTGTACATGTGTAGGATATGTATGATCATATGATTGACGACCTCGATTTAGCCATCTGTTTGGGGGTGGAAGGTAGTAGATTTGGTGATCTTGGTATCCAGAAGTGACCAGAAGCTCGACCAGAATGTGTTGAGGAACTAACTGTCATGGTCTGAGATAATGGTTTGTGGGATCCCAAAATGTACCCATACTCATTCAAAGAAGAGCTTGGCAGTGGGTTATGTTGTGATCTTCTTCTTGTAGGCAGCTAGAATCACCATTTTGGAAAAGCGATCAACAACCACAAAAACACAGTCATTTCCCCTCTTGGTGGATGGGAGGCCTAACATGTAGTCCATTGAGATGGATTCCCACAACCTGTCAGGAGTAAGAAAAGGGGTGTACATGCCCTATTTCTTAGTGATCGGTTTGGCAATAGCGCAGGCAGTGCAGGATCTGATATACTTGCTGACATCCTGTCGAAGTTTTGGCCAGTAGAAATGTTTTTGCATCACTGCAACTGTCTTTTTGATGCCAAAGTATCCTGCCACCAAACTGTAGTGATCTTCCCAAATCAGCTTCCCACGCTCTCTTGATGGAACGCAAAGATGGCCCAGATGACACAACAACCCATATTGAAGATGGAAATTAGCAACCACTGAGTTGGGACCCAACATTCGGTAGGTGGTGGAGAAGTCAGGGTTTGTCTCGTAGAGGTGGGGCCATCCAGAGGTCTCATGGTCACAAGAGTCTAGCACTTTGGTGAGTTCTACGAATGGAGGTCGGCTGAGGCAATCAACAACTCGGTTAGTACTTCATGTTTTATACTTGATGTTGAGGTGGAACTGCTGTAAGTATGTGGACCACTTTTGATGGTGGTCATTCTACAATTTTCCTTGGGTCTGCATGAACTGTAGTGGCTTGTGATCAGTGTGGATGACTGTCTCCTTCCAAAGAATATAATGTTTCCACTGGCGAAAATCTTGCACAATAGAGTACATTTCTTTGTTGTAAGTAGGGTATTTATGGAAAACATCTGATAGTGTCTCACTGTGATATGCCATGGGGTGGCCGTGTTGAGTGAGAACGGTGCCCACAACATAGTTTGAAGCTTTTGTCTCGATCTCAAAGGGATTTTTCAGGTCTGGTAATGAAAGTACTAGGGATGAGCACAAATTCTTATTCAAGTCATCGAAAGCTTGTTGTTGGGACAGTCCCCCCACAAATTTTTCCTTATCACCACCCCTGGTTACTTGGCTGAGGGCCCATGCGATATGAGAGAATCCCAACATGAACTTGCGATAGAAATTGGTGAGGCCAAAGAAGCTTGGATGTTCAATGAGTGTGGTTGGGGTTGGCCAGTCACGGATGACCTGGATCTTGGTTGTATCCACATGCACACCATGTCAATCAATGATGTATCCTAAGTAATGGACCATGTCCATGCTGAAGAATCATTTTTTCCAAGTTTGCATATAGTTTTTGTTGTCGCAGGGTGTGCAGAACCTACTAAATATGCTGCAAGTGTTCCACCCAAGTATTGTTGTAGATGAGGATGTCATCCATATACACCACTACAACATTATTTGTGAAAGGTCGTAGGATATCATCCATCATCCTCATAAACATTGTTGGAGCATTTTTCAAACCAAAGGGCATGACCAACCATTCAAAAAGACCTTCTTTTGACTTGAAGGCGGTCTTCCATACATCTGTCTATTCTATTGGGACCTGGTGGTAGAAATACTTCAGATCAATCTTACTAAATTATTTGACTCCCATGAGATGATCAAAGAGGTCATCGATTCAGGGAATTGGGTATTTGTTTCGGACTGTAATTTTATTCAGGGCCCGGTAATCAATGTGGAGTCACCAGGTCCCATCTTTCTTCTGCACCAGAAGGATTGGGCTCCGACAAGATTATGAGTTGGGACATATGTGCCCCTTATGGAGCAGTTCTTGGATCTACCTCGTGATATACTCATTTTCTAGGAAAGAGTGGCAGTAGACTAGCCCAATGGGTAGCGGTGCACTTGGAGTCAGATCGATGGGATGCTTGACCTGGTAGTGAAAAGGTACCCCAGTAGGAGAGTGTTGGTCACTATAATTGCTTATTTAACTAAACAATCAAGTGCTACATAAATTGTCAACCCAAAGAAGTCTGTTTATTTCAAAGGTAATCACACACTGTATATGCTCAATCTCAAAAGAAATCTAGAGTTGTAGTAAAAATACATTAATCAAACCTTGCCTTGAACAAAATGAAGTTCTACTTTGAATTACAGGAAAGCAACCTACCTATTGCAGAGTTCAAAGTTTAAAGAAATAATTGTCTGAAGAATCCTGGATTACATTAAGAAATAACAACCTAGGAAAGAAATCTTTCAAGATACTGCAAAAGGAAAGACCAACTATTATGTAATAGAGAACATGACCCTATTCCCCAAGCAGGAATCTTCAACACTTGTCCCTGATTATCACGCTTTCATAAATTCTCCAAACAGGATTGCTAACTAGAATGATTAACAGTTACCCAAGCATGAATTATATGAAAACAATGTAACATTCAGTAAGGCAGAGTTTCAGCAAAACAGAGTTCAGTAAAGTAGTGTTTCAGCAAAATAGAATTTAATCAAGGCATGAACAGAAATAACACTAACACACTACAGAGCTAATGGGTGAATCTTGTGAAGAAGGTGGGCCCTCCCTTCTCACAAGATTCCCCTGAAACGAAAGGAACTAGAAATAAATTCTCAGAACAATCTTTTATTCATTTGTCAACTGTATCATGTTACAATGTCTGAAGTAAACACGTCCTTCTCTGTAATTCCTGTCTTCGCCAACCAAAATTCCCCTTCTAATGATGATTTCCCCTTATTTAAAGAGAAGAATCCCCTCGATACAATTGATCATCAAATTACATGTGCACATCTGAATCCTATTCTTAGTCACATCTGATCTCTATACTGGAATAGGATATCCTGGTCTCCCGTAACAGAATACTATTACAATAGTTGGGTGTAACTGTTACGGCTGGTGTTAATAGCTTCTTTATTTATCTTCTTGTTACTATTGTTGTCTATTGTTTCAGCATCGCAAATCACAGGTTGTTTCAGCAACAGGATTTGCGTTCTAACTGTTTCAGCAATATGGTCTCAAACAACAACGATGGTTAATTCTGGCTCAAGGTGCGGCTGTTGTGGTCAATGTAACAACTTCTTCTTTGTGTGAATTGTTGTTTTAGCATTGTAGAGCACGGAGAGTGTAACAACTTCTTCTTTGTGTGAATTGTTGTTTCAGCATCGTAGACCACGGAGAGTGTAACAACTTCTTCTTTGTGTGAATTGTTTTTTCATCATCGTAGACCACGGAGAGTGTAACAGCTTCTTCTTGTGTGAATTTATGTTTTAGCATCGTAGACCACAGACTATTTCAGCTATGGGGTTTGCGTGCTCTTGACTGTTTCAGCAACGGGCCTTCAAACAACAACGATAATCTACAGTGAACTATTTCAGCACTTATATATTTCTGATCGATGGTTAAGTATGAGAGTAATGTAAAATTATATGCAAAACAAATTAAACATATAGTAAAGAGAAGAGACGTTATATACCTTTATAAAGATAGGGTAAGGTGATAATGTAGGTTTAAATGTGAGTGGAAAAAGGATGTAATGGTAGAAAAAAATGTGAACAAAAAGGTACATTATAGGGTCCTAACATCCCCCCCCCCAACTTAAAAGGTTGCATGTCCTCAGGCAAATTCAATCTGAATCAGAATCTGAATACCGACTCTGAGCGTGCAAGTTACTTAAGCAGTAGCTATGGAAAGTGTTGTCTGTTGGAGATATGAATACTTGAATGCGTTGTAGCCTTTGCCAAGCTATTGTTTCGGCCTTCTTGGGAAACTTATAATGAACTTGATATTTCTCTACTGGCATCCACAGGATAGGGAAATGAAACTGATAACCTATCCAGCTTTCAGCACATTGCTGAACACATTTGATGTAGCTAGGTACCTGGGAGATTGTTGTCTCAAGATTAGTGGGGCTAAAGGGATTGTGTTCATGTCTTTTCTCAATAGATTGTTGCCAAAACATGTTATTTGCTTGCAGGGAAGCGATCTCTGTGGATTTAATGAACTATTGACAATCTTGAAGCACTGTTGTCTGTAGTTGCCGAATGTATTGAGTCATCCCTGGTTTCTTCAAAAACTGATAATATTCTGCAACAAAGGTGGTATCATTTTGTGGTTCTGGCCATATCCAGAGAAGGCGGTTATCCTCATTATGCTTGGTAGCTAGGAAGTCATCCTGCCATATAATCTGATTGTTAAGGAAGGAGGTGAGTGCCCGAATCTGGATATCACCGATAAGAGGGTTAAGGTTAAGATGTCGGTTTTCAAGGATGGCCTCATTATGAAGATATACCTCACAGAGGAGGTGTTGATCCATAACAGAGGCTTCTGCAAAGGTTCTAACAAAATCTGTTGGATTTAACTCTGCATGGGGTCTGCCTTCTTTGATTGAGTTAATCTGAAAAAATGTAAGTCGTTCCATAAGGAACATAGNTCCTTGCAGCCAACAACTTTTGTGCCAAGTCAAACATCAGGAGAAATTTTCCTTTTAGCTCTTTATTTTGCTTCTTATGGGCATGGGATTCTTGGCGTGTTTGCTCCAAAGCTTCCCAGCTTGAATAGATATGGTTTAGCAAGAGTAGTCTGTGTTCCTGCAGGCTTTTGTCATGTGTAACAGCAGACTCTTTTTTCCATTTGTCCATTATTGCCTGCTCATCCCATGGTTGAGTTTGTGTTTCATCATCGCAAGTGATAGGCTGAGGTAGGGTCTGAGTGGCTTGTTCCACAAAGGTGTGGGTATTGATCTGGCTAGGAGGGGCAGATTCATCAATAAGAAATGTTTGTGCAGCTTTATTAACAAAAACAGGAGCTTCAGATTTGACAATTGTTGTAGGCCAGGGTTCATTTTTAATTTTGGAAGGTCCTGCTGGTTCTTGTGTAACAGCAGGGTTTTCTTCTTTGACTGCAAAAGTCGTAGGTGCAGGGGAAGCTCCTGGCATTGGAATTTGAATTAMTTTGTAGCCTGCTTGATAATAGATGTCCCCACATTGACTGCACATATAYTCTCTACACTDATTCTCTRTTGTATTTTCCTYTGTCATGGTCGCTATGCGAGCTAGGGTGTACAATTTAAGTTCCTTCTCGTAGGCTTCCTTTACCATGACTAGCTCTTGCTTGTAGGCTTCCAGTTCAGACCTTAGGAACTCATTTTCTTGTAAGACAGAGGCCATTGTTGGTTCTGTTTGTTGATATTTCAAGGGTGTATTAAGAGGGGTGACTGGTTCTTGTGTAACAGTCACAGTCACACTAGCTGGTTCTTTTGGAGCAGCTACATGATCGGCAGCTGATTCTTGTATTTCATCTTCTTGATGTAGAGAAAGTAATGTTGCAGCACCATGGGCATCTGATTCCTGTATCTCGGTAACAATATCAGCAGTTGGTTCTTGTGTTTCAGCTGTAGTTGGTTCTTGTGTAATAGCTATAGTTGGTTCTTTTGTTTCAGCTACTGAATGAGTAGCTGGTTCTTGTGTTTCAGCTACTTGATGAGTAGCTGGTTCTTGTGTTTCAACTACTTGATGAGTAGTTGGTTCTTGTGTTTTAGCTACTGAATGAGTAGTTGGTTCTTGTGTTTCAGCTATTGAATGAGTAGTTGGTTCTTGTGTTTCAACTACTTGATGAGTAGTTGGTTCTTGTGTTTCGGCTACTTGATGAGTAGCTGGTTCTTGTGTTTTAGCTACTTTATTTGAAAAGGATGATGTCACAACACACTGGGCCTCTGGTTCTTGTGTTCCAGTGCCTGTGGGTGGAATAGGTAAATATTCCAGAATTTGGCAGGGTGGAGGTATACGGGGTTTTATCCGGATGGGTTGGGGGTTTAGAGCAGTGGCAGTAGTGGCTGCTCTTGTTGAGGTCCTTGTTCATTTTCTTTGTAGAAAGGGTGGAAAAAGAGGAATTTGCTTTCGTTTGCGTGGGGGTTTTCCCTCAGTGATGGGGCAGGGAGAGTTGTCTGGTTCAGAATCATTGCTAAGGATATGAATGGTAGGAGTGGATGATTCTGGTAAGATGTGGGGCGGGCTTGGTATGGTAGGGAGGTTAATTGGATTGATTGGGTCTATAGGCAGACTGTTAGTTACTTCCGGAGGGTCTGGAGGGTTTTGTGGTTGTTGTTCCTGAAGATTTTCAGGATGTTCAACAAATTCTTGGGGGTTTATGGGTGGGTTGTTTAGGGGAGGGTTTTGTTGGGAAAAACCCTTTTGGATAAGTAGTTGAGCGAGACAGTGATGGGTGAGGGAAAGGGTAGGATTTTTAGCCTTTTTACAGTAATGCAGCATATTTTTAATACATCCGAGCAGATAATAAGGAATGTTCACCAATCTAGCATGTCGTAAATGAGAAAACAGGAAAAAATCATACTAGTAGACTACCTGGTATTGGCCTTCACAGGTAAGGTAGTGCTTGACAAACTCTGCAACTTTTAGCCAAGGAGGTGGCAACGAGCTAAGTCGGACACCCCGGCCTTTAGGCTCAATTTTTTCCCCTGGCAAGAGGAAATCCTGTTGGGCATTAAGGATGATATGTTTGTGGCTGAACCAGCAAATGCCATTGGCAGGGAGACCCAAAACCTGTGCTATATCGTCCTTTGTAACTGGAATCCAAACCCCTTGAACAATGGAATGATCTTCCTGGAGATTTCGAGCAAATTGAAGAACCTGTTGTTGATCAAATCCCTGGAGCCTCTGAAAATAACCCAACCATCCTGCCTGCAAAAAAATTTGATAGACTTCTGGGTATAGTTCTAACAGGGATGTCGTGGTGGGTTCGTACCATATAATAGGGCCTCCCATAGCTAACAACTCAGTAAAATGCACCATCAGAGAGTCGAGTAATCGCTTCTGTGCAGAGTGAGTTTTTCGGGTGAAGGCATGCAAATGGTTGTGAAACAAACGAAAGGATGGTAAAAAAAGAATGATGGTGGTTTGTTCGTGTGAAATGATGGTATAAGATTTCGATATTTTCCCCCTTCAAGTATGGCTAAAATAATGATTTTACATGAGTGGTAATAATGAGTTGGGATCTTCTCATTAACTATAGTTCAATTGTATTTACATATAAAGTTTACATACCTCATATTTACCTTTTGATTCGTGCTTCAAACAAAATGTAGTGCCTGTCCATAATAGTTCTGCAGTAGCCATGGCAGAGACTTTTGATTTGTTAGAGAAATTGTATCAATGATTTGTTTAGTGGAAGGACAAAATGTAGTATGAGAGTGCAAAAGCTTATTGACAGAGAATGCTGAAAAGTTGGTGTTTCAGCAACAGGGAAAGAATAGAGAAATGTTTGTTGAAGGGTGATGTTGCAGAATACTGCTGAGGAAGTGATGTTTCAGCCATAGAAGGAAGGGCGAAATTTTTTTGAACAGTAGTGTTTCGGCAATGGGGAAAATATGAAAAATTGCGAAACAGTGAGCAATGGGATAAAAATGTGAAAAACTGCGGAACAATGGTGTTTCGGCAATGGGGAAAAATGTGAGAAATTGTTGAACAGTGGTGTTTCAACAATGGGGAAAATGTGAAAAATTCTTGAACAGTGGTGTTTCAGCAATGGGAAAAGAAAGGCGAGAAATTGTGGAACAGTGGTGTTTCGGCAATGGAGAAAAATGTGAAAACTTGTTGAACAATGATGTTTCAGCAATGGGGAAAGTGTGAAAAATTGTTGAACAGTGGTGTTTCAGCAATGGGAAAAAAGGGAAGTAGTGTTTCACAAGATGAAGCTTGGCTCTTCTTGGAGTAAGATCGTCCTTTCTTGGTAGGCCTTTTCTTTGATCCAGAATCTGCAAAATTCAATTGTAACATGTTATTTCTTGACAAGGATTATTAGTAAATGAAATCTAATCTAATACTAAAGAAATTAATTTTAAAAAAAATTAATTGCAATGAGGGGTAGGAGGCCCCTCTAAAAAGAGGTAATAAGAGTCTACCACACATGTGGCCTTAAAATATTCTTTGGAAATAGGACGCTGGTACAAACAAAGCCGATGACCATTTATAAGTAACAGTATTTTAGAGTCATCGATTGTGAGGAGCCTTACTGTTCCATTGGGGAAAACAGTGTCCACTTTGTAAGGTCCAAGTCATCTTGTACGTAGTTTCCCTTGAAATTATTTAAGCCGAGAATAATACAGTAGGGCCCAATTTCCTTTTTGCAATTGCTTATGCTTGATAGTTTTGTCATGCCATTTTGATCTTTGTTGTTGAATCATAGTTGTCTGATGAATGACATCTAGTCTTTTTTCATCCAATTCATTAAGTTATTGCAACCTGGTTGTCTGTGCGTCGGTTAAATCAAGGTTGACAGCTAAATCAGTCCTTAAGGTTTTGATTTCAAATTCCACAGGAAAGACGACACTTTTTCCATAAACTAATTCATAGGGAGAGAATCCTATAGTATTTCTCCAGGTAGTTTTGTAGGCCCATAATGCTTCAGGGAGCCTATGAGACCAGTCCTTTCTGTTTTCCTTCACTATTTGTGTGAGAATGGATTCTATTACTTTATTTGCGCTTTCCACTTGTCCATTGGCTTGGGGGTGGTATGGTGTAGTTATTCTATGCTGAATATGATATTTCTGAAGGGTAGATTCAAAACCGTGAGAAGTGAAAGGAGGTCCCCCATCTGTAACTAATTCTCTTGGCACTCCAAATCTGATGAAGATGTCTTCAAATAGGAAGTCTAGAACTGCTTCTTCGGTCGCTCTATGGAGTGCTTTAGCTTCCACCCATTTGGTCATATAATCTGTGCAGACCACTATATAAACTTTATGATTGGATGGGGGGTTAATGGGTCCTACAAAGTCTAAGGCCCATATTTCAAATGGTTCGAGTAATACCTAGGTATTTAATGGCATTTCATCTCTATGATTAGGTTGGCCCATTCTTTGACAGCTATCACAGGCCCGGACATATTTCTTTGCATCTTTAAAAAGTGAGGGCCAATAATACCCCATCCTGAGAATTTTATGTGTTGTTCTCTTATCAGCAAAATGCCCTCCAT
>SNQJ01S0098764.1:54422-75906 GCA_010110895.2 Picea sitchensis | reverse complement strand
CTCCCAGATCGTAAATGAATATCATTGCATTGTGCAGGGAGAAGAGAAAATGTAGGCTGGTTATGAATATCAATGCACTCCACAGCTTTATTATTGGGGTTAGGGTTAGGTTGTACAGGTAGTTGGGGCCTCATCATTTGATTGTTTGGTGGAGTACCTGATGGTAAGGAGAGTGGTTGTAGAAATTGTGATTGAGGTAATTGATTTGGGAGCGGGGGTTTTTGCCCTCTCTAATTTGGTTTCCATTGGTTCAGATATGGTTATTGTTGTTGTGGAGGCCAAGGAGACCACATTGACGGATCAACAAAGGGTGGGTTAGTTTGTTGCATGGGTGGGTAATTCATTTGATTTAGGTATTGCATTTGATTATAGGGTGGGTAATTCATTTGATTGAAAGAAGGATAGTTATTCCAACGATTAGAAGATGTAAATGACATATTAGGATTCATACCTTGTCCCCACGGTTGTCATTGCCTTCTCTGTGTCAACAGATAGACGGCTTCAACTTCTTCATCAGTCGGTTGTAATGCTGCCTTGATTCCTGGTAGAGAAGGACGTTGTTGTGTTTCATGATCCTTATCACAGATGGTGTAGATTGGCTTTTTGTCCAATGGGCATTCCCTTCGTGGGTGCTTGTCTCTGCATTTAGAACAAAAGATGGACAGTGCTGCTTCTGCTTCAGCTTGTTTCTTTTGAATCTGCAGGGTATCAATTTGTGAGGCAAAAGAACTTAACATTTCAGTTTTAAAACCTTCAAGTAAATTACCTATTTTGGCTCTTGTTTCTCCCCCACTGGTTGATTTTTGAACTCTTGAAAATGTGGTATCCCTGCTATTTGATCTATTCCTTGAATCTCCTCTTGAACATCTTTTACATAGGTTAACAATTTCATTATATGATTCTTTAGATATGTCCCCTTTTCCAAGCATATTCAGCATATCTAAATAGTCATCCCTTACTCCTTTTAGTAATATCATTTTAAGGATATCTTTACTTACATCGGGGTGACTAGATCTTTGTAGATTATACTGTAGCTTTTCTACAAAGTCCTCCAGATTTTCATCCTCTTTCTGTATCATCTTGAATAATTCCTCCCTTTTTTGTCTTGTTCGGCAATAGTCCTGGTATTTATGTAGGAATTTCTGTTTCATCTGATCCCATGTTGTGATTACATGACCTCCAAGACTCATGAACCATCTTAGTGCATTTCCTTTCAATGTTGCTGGAAATAGTTTTAATTTTTTAGCATTGGAAATGTAATCATAACTTGTGAAAATATGTCAAACTCAAAAAGGAATTCATGAGGATCTTTTGAAGATAAACCATGAAAGTTAGGTAACGCTGAGAGTGGAATGTTCTTCATGGGAGATACCCCTCTAGGAAGATCACCAATAGGAAATCCTAAAGTGGAAAAAGAGTTTTCATCATTTACCTCTCTTTCAGGACCTGCCTGTTCTTCATGATGCAGTTCTTCATTATACTCATCCATGTTTTCTTCTGTTTGCTCCCCTTCTGCGCTTGCTCTGTCCTCAATGTTTCCTGCTAGTTTCTCGACTGTCTCAGGACTCCAAACCTCTTTCCCCGTTTCAAAGTTTTATTGAAAGGAAGGTTAGGATTTTGGTTTCTGAGAGTTTGGTCGTTGAGGAGCAGCAGATTCAGATTTTGATATAATCTCGTCAATATAAGTCTTTCTTCCTCCCCTTCCTCTACCCCTGCCCACCTGTAGGGTCAGTTTCTTTGGGGTCTCCGCGTCCTCTCATGCAATGTTTATATCTGAAAGAACATAAGTGCTCTTGAAATCTATAATTACCTTCCCCGGCAATGGCGCCAAAATGTTGGTCACTATAATTGCTTATTTAACTAAACAATCAAGTGCTACATAAATTGTCAACCCAGGGAAGTCTGTTTATTTCAAAGGTAATCACACACTGTATATATTCAATCTCAAAATCAATCTAGAGTTGCAGTAAAAATACATTAATCACACCTTGCCTTGAACAAACTGAAGTTCTACTTTGAATTATAGGAAAGCAACCTACCTATTGCAGAGTTCAAAATTTAAAGAAATAATTTTCCGAAGAATCCTAGATTACATTAAGAAATAACAACCTAGGAAAGAAATCTTTCAAGATACTGCAAAAGGAAAGACCAACTATTCTGTAACAGAGAACAGGACCCTATTCCCCAAGTAGGAATCTTCAGCGCATGTCCCTGATTATCACGCTTTCATAAATTCGCCAAACAAGATTGCTAACTAGAATGATTAATAGTTACCCAAGCATGAATTATATGAAAACAATGGAACAATCAGTAAGGCAGAGTTTCAGCAAAACAGAGTTCAGTAAAGTAGTGTTTCAGCAAAACAGAATTTAATCAAGGCATGAACAGAAATTACACTAACACACTACAGAGCTAATGGGTGAATCTTGTGAAGAAGGTGGGCCCTCCCTTCTCACAAGATTCCCTTGAAATGAAAGGAACTAGAAAGAAATGCTCAGAACAATCTTTTATTCATCTGTCAACTGTATCATGTTACAATGTCTGAAGTATACACGTCCTTCTCTGTAATTCCTGTCTTCGCCAACCAAAAGTCCCCTTCTAATGATGATTTCCCCTTATTTAAAGAGGAGAATCCCCTCGATACAATTGATCATCAAATTACATGTGCACATCTGAATCCTATTCTTAGTCAGATTTGATCTCTATACTGGAATAGGATATCCTGGTCTCCCGTAATAGAATACTATTACAATAGTTGGGTGTAGCTATTACGGCTGGTGTTAACATCTTCTTTATTTATCTTCTTGTTACTATTGTTGTCTACTATTTCAGGATTCGCGTTCTGACTGTTTCAGCAATGTGGTCTCAAACAATAGCGATGGTTAATTATGGCTCAAGGTGCGGCTGTTGTGGTCAATGTAACAGCTTCTTCTTTGTGTGAATTGATGTTTCAACATCGTAGACCACAGAGAGTGTAACAACTTCTTCTTTGTGTGAATTGTTGTTTCAACATCGTAGACCACGGAGAGTGTAACAGATTCTTCTTTGTGTGAATTGTTGTTTTAGCATCGTAGACCACGAAGAGAGTAACAGCTTCTTCTTGTGTGAATTGTTGTTTCAGCATCATAGACCACGGACTATTTCAGCCACGGGGTTTGCGTTCTCTTGACTGTTTCAGCAACGGGCCTTCAAACAACAACGATAATCTGCAGTGAACTGTTTCAACACTTATATATTTCTGATCGATGGTTAAGTATGAGAGTAATGTAAAATTATATGAAAAACAAATTAAACATATAGTAAAGAGAAGAGACGTTATATACCTTTAGAAAGATAGGGTAAGGTGATAATGTAGGTTTAAATGTGAGTGGAAAAAGGATGTAATGGTAGCAAAAAGTGTGAACAAAAAGGTACATTATAGGGTCCTAACAGAGAGGAGAAGATATCTGACTATTCTTCCACGACCTTATCCACTTGCTTCTGTTGTGTGGAGAGATTGATCGTGGAGGCCCTAGATGTGGCTTCAATCTTTTTCTCACTCTGAGAGAAAATCATGAAGAAGACAAATTTCCCAATCTAAGAGATGACCTTCTTGCATTGCTTGGTAGAGATCAAGGAAATAACACTAGGAGGGATGGCCTCGGGTATCCTGTACAATTTCCTGTTCAAATTAATATTAACAGTATGAGTCCTAGACTCATATACAACATGAAGTTTCCATAAATAAGGCTAGCCCAAAATAACATTACAAACTTCGAGAGGGTAAACATCACACAATACCTCGTCTTTGAAGGGCTTTATACTATACGACAGTTGACACAGTTGGATGACGTAGAGATCGCTTCCTTAGCAGAGCCATCCAATAGTGTAGGATTGTGGGTGCAGCATTGTCGGCGGAGACATCCTCTTGATGACCTTTGCTGAGATGAGGTTCTTTTGGATACCGCTATCAACGATGAAGTGCAGCGGGGTGCCTTTTACCCACATCTGTGAATGGAAGAGATGCTCGCCTTCTTATGGCTCGTCTAGTGGAGCTTGGTGGTAGAAATGGTGGCACTGAGTTCCGTGTCAATGATCCATCATCCCATTTCTGGTTCTGACTCAAAGTCATAACTTACATCTGATTTAGTTTAGACACCAGTGACTGCTTTGAGCGGTAATCAACAGTGTTATGCCAAGGACTCTTATGGAAGTCGCACCACTTCCCGATATATTTCTTTGTCTTTAGGTGTCCTTCTTTGCTTGCGGATTGGAATGGTTTTCTTGATATTTTCCATCTTTGATCTGTCCTTTTCTTTGTGGGTTGGGCCCACCCATTCCTGGCTTTTTATATGAGGGGTTCCCAGGCCCAAATTGTCGCATCTTTTGTTTGAGATTCTGCTTGATTTTGACGGCATATCAGTAGGCCATGCCCAAGGAAGAAATATCTAGAAATTCCATTTCAATATGGATGTATCTATGCAGAGCACAATAATACTTGATCACTAGATGTCGCTCTGAATCTTTGATACCTAGCTTGGTGCGCAAGGTATGGAAGATATTTTTGAACTCTAGCACTGCTTGGTCTCTTTCTTGCCGCAATGTGGTCTATTTGGTATACAAGTCGTCATAACTTTCGATATGGTAGTATTGTTAATTAATAGCATCTCTGAAGGATTCCCAGGTGACCACGACTGTAAATAATGAGGGTTCCTCTATTTCATTTTTCTCACAGAAAGTTTCCCACCAATATTTGACATGGGGAATGACTTTGAGGAGTGGAAAAGTAATATTTTCTCTATTCGAAAAGTTATGGAAATAAAAATACCCTTCTAGTAGATTCAACCACTTTTCTACAACATCTATCTCTATATAACCTTCAAATATATGAATATCTAAGTTGATTTGTACCTTGAAGGGGGCGATGCCTCCGCTCGAGGAAGATGTGTCACCTATTGGTAGTCGCCGAAGGATTTGCGTGAAACTATCCATCATCTTGTTCCTATGTTGCATGAGGGATTCCTCAAGAAACATTTTGAAAGGATCTCCTATCCCATCATATTTATTTTCTCCTGCCATGAGAGGTCGTTTGGGTGTGCGAGATATTTTATCCTCAAGAGAAACAAGCTCGAGACGCAATTCTCTGTATCCTGACCTCGTTGGGGACATGCATTAAGACGACAAGGAGAAAACCACTATGATACCATTGATCCAGATTTTATGAGAACAAATAAATGAATACAGATTATTAAAATATTCTTAACACATAATAACAAAGGTACAGTAAAACTGGTTTTCTATTCAATAAGGAAATAAGATGAAACTATAAAATGCAGCGGAAAACAAGCTTGTTGGAATGGTGGTGGCTTATCTCTGAGAAGAGATGTGACGGCTATGATCATTTGCAAGAAGATCATTACAATGAGGATTTGAAGGAATTTTTACAATAATCAAAGAATGTCAAAAACCCTAGACATCCAAAAACCTAACCCTAGGAGATGAAGCGCCAAATGTCATGTGGGCCCTGTTTGGGTAAGTTAGTACATCAACTTCTTGGGGTTGTAACTTTTTCATAGGATCTTTGTTTTAGGCGCACGATAGCCCATTGGAAACGTATCATCGAGGAGATTCATTTTTGGGGCTCCATCAGAGCCTTCATCTATCAATGAAAAGATCGATCCCGAAAAACCTTCATTTAGGCCCTCAAAATGGCCCTGGAAGTTAAAAACTGCTAAAAATAGTAAATTGCCAAAATTGCCAGAAAATTGTTTTGAGGGAGTTGGACAACGTGGGTGGCCACTGATATCCACCTGGATCAAGTGAAGAATTTTTTGGATTCACATATCATCATCCCCTTGAGGTTTTCAGAGTGGGTGGCTAATTTGGTGCTTGTGAGGAAGAAGAATGGGGAAACCAGGTTGTGTGTTGATTTCAAAAATATGAACAAGAGATCCAAGAAAGATAACTACCCCTTGCCAAAGATGGAACACATTTGGCAGAGAGTGACAGGATCATCCAGGATTTATATGGTTGATGGATTCTCTGGTTACAATAAAATCTCTGTCTTTCCTGAAGATAGAGAGAAGACAACTTTCACAACTCCTTGGGGCACATTCATGTATGCTAAAATGCCCTTTGGATTGATGAATGCAGGAGAAACCTTCCAACGAGAAATGGGCGTTGCCTTCATTGGAGAAAAGGGAAAGTTTGTGGTCATTTATATGGATGACATTACAGTATTCTCCAAGTCTGATGAAGAACATTGTCACCACCTAAATAAAGTCTTCTTGAAGTGTAGAAGGTTTGGTATTTCTCTCAACCCTAAGAAATCTTTATTCGCCATGAAAGAGGGAAAATTGTTGGGGAATATTATGTCAGTTGAAGGAGTGAAGATTGATCCAAGAAAAGTAGAGGCTATCCAGACCTTATATTTTCCCAGATCCAGGACAGAGGTTCAGTCTTTCTTGGGTAAAATCAACTTTCCGAGGAGGTTCATTTATAATTTTGTTGAGTTGGTCAAATACATCACATCCATGCTTAGAAAGGGAAATGAACTGAAGTGGATTGTTGAGTCTATAAATTATTCCAACCAAATCAAGAAGGCTTTGATTGAAGCACATGTGCTCATCATCCCTGACTATTCTAAGGAATTTCTGATTTTCTCTTTCACTTCATCTGATACACTAGCTGTTATTTTTCTACAAAGAAATGCAGAGGGGCTGGAGCAACCTATTTCCTTTTTCAGAAGAGCACTGAGGGATGCAGAAATAAGATATGACTTCATGGAGAAGAAATCCTATGCTTTGGTCAAGGCCCTTGGTCTCAGTAAGGGAGATATTGATCCAGCTTGACATAGATGGGAAAAGAAGCAAGTGGATCGCCAAGATTCTAGAGTTTGACCTGGAAATAAAACCCACCAAATCGGTGAAAGGCCAAGGTTTAGCCAGGTTTCTGGTTGAATCAAATTACAAATAATTGGGGGGTTAATTTCATGAATGTAGACTCAGAAAATCAGAAAACTGGGATTGTTGCTGAAGACTCTCATGTCAGCCCCAACTTAGCAAGATGTCCTTGGTACAAAGATATCATATATTTCCTACATAAGTTGAGGCCTCCTGATGTTTTGGACAAAAAAAAGGTGAGATATTTGAAACTCAAAGCAATCAAATATTGTATCATTGATCTAGTTTTGTATTGGAAGGATCCTCTGGGAGTCTTGTTGAGGTGTCTAGACCCACAAGAATCCCAAAGAGATATGATTGATTTTCATGACAGCTTGTGTGGGGGACATAGTTTTTGGAGGACCGTAGCTTATAAGATCCTCAGAGCTGGGTATTTCTGGCCCAGCCATTTTACTGATGTTTGTGCAAATATTAGAGTTTGCACCGAGTGTCAAAAGTTTGTTGGAAAGAAGCAGCTCAAATATTTTCCTTTGAAACCTATAGTGGTTTCTGGACCTTTTCAGCAGTGGGGTCTCGACTTCATTGGAGAGATCCACCTAGCCTCAAATGGCTAGCACAGGTGGATTTTGACCACCACTGACTATTTTACCAAATGGATAAAATCCATCCCTACAAGGAGTGCCTCCCACAAGGTGATCATAAATTTATTTGAAGACATCATATCTAGATTTGGTTTTCCAAGAAGGATTGTTACAGACAATGTTACCTCTTTCAGAGTTGAGCCATTGATTAATTTTTGTGAGCAGTATGGGATCACACTCATCCATTCTACTCCCTAATACCCTCAGGGAAATGGTTTAGTAGAGTATTCTAACAAGAGCCTCATAAAGGTCATCAAAAGACTATTAGAAGACAACAAGAAAGCCTGGGATTCAAAGATGAAGTTTACATTGTGGGCTGACAGAGTTACAACCAAAAGGTCATTGGGTGTTTCCCCTTTTCATCTCGTGTATGGGGTTGAGGCTATTTTTCCTACTCATCTTTATTTTCCTGTGGAAAATTTCCACTAGGACTACCAAGGATAACTAGACGACATGGTTAGGAGGATACTGCAGCTGGTAGAAGTCCAACATACCAGGGAACAATTGCTTGATAAAGCACAGGACCATCGGCAGGAGATAAAGTGAGCCTTTGACAAGAAGATGAGCAAGGAATATTTTCATATGGGGGATATGGTTCTCAAGTGGGATGCCCCCAAACAAGACAAAGGAAATCATGGTAAATTTGAATCCTTGTGGATTTTCCCCTTCAATATTTCTGAGGTTTTTCTGAACAACACTTATGAATTGTAGAACTTGGAGGATTATAAGGTTTTGGGTGGCCCTGTTAATGGGCATTTTCTAAAGAATTTTTTTTTTTTAGGTTGTGACCGGAATCCCACCATTGTAAATACCACCCCCTTTTTGTTTTTATTTTTTATTTTTAATAAGAGACTCCATAACCCAATAGCTAAGGCACTGGAGCTATGCATTCTTGGCAGCTCACAAGGAGCATGCCATCTCCTGTGGAGCCAAATGTTATCACATAATGTTGTTTGGAGTCATATCTGTTCATTGTTAATACCTAAGTCTATAATTCCTTTCCATGTCTCTCTCCTTTTCATAGGTTAGGTCTTGAAGTTTCTCCCTTTCGACTGTTAAAATCAGTTTTCTGTTTGACCCTTTTTTCATTTTTGCGCCCTGGTTTTCCTTAATGTCTTACCCAAAATAAATTTTGGCTCAAGCCTTTTTTTTTTTCCTGAGGATGAACACTCTCCTCTTTTGTTTCATTCTCTAGTCCTTCTATTTTCCCAACCCACATCCAGTCATCCAAGACTTTGTTTATAGAGGTCGTAGCCGCGGGCTCAAGGTGCAATACTCAGAGCAGTTCGTTCTGGAGTCGAATCAAGAAAAAGGGGCAAGTTCTACTTTCAATGGCAAGAATTCCATGTGGAGTTCAGATTAGCGGCCTACGAGCGTTCGAAATCTTAAAGTTGCATGAAGTATAGCTCTTGAGAAAACCCCGAAGAGAGTGTGAATCGTTGATCTTTAAGGGGATAGGTGGAAGCTGATCCAAGTTGTAATATCCCTAGGCAGAACCCAGTTTTAAATGTAAATGAAAATGTACTTAAGTTGGTGAGCCTTTTGATATCATTGTGTATGTACTTTTCATGGCATAGTGCGCACATGTACTGCACAGTAAAATGATGAAGTGTGCACATTCTTGGATACTACGCGCAACAAATTAAGTGCGCGTGATTTTGAGGCCAGGGAGCCTTTTGTGTAGATGTTGTGTTTTATAGGTTGGTGAGCCAGTTATTATAAGCTAGGATGCTTATGTTTTGATTAGACTGGAGAACCCAGATGTTAAAGGATAGGGCGCCTATTTTTTTATATGTCTCATAATTAATATAAAATACATCACTGCGCATAGACTGTTGGAACAGGGGCAGACTCAGGGTTCAATGCTTCAACAATGCACCAAGAAAACCCTAACTACCGGCCCTTTCGGCAACACCTGCGAAGAAGATGAAGTCTCACCCGAGGTAAAGGCAGGGGTGGTTGCAGGACTCCAGTGTCTACAACCTTAGCTGGGACACAGATATTTGATTGTAACACCTTAATAGAGAACTTAACAGTTATAGTTCATTAGTATTCAACCTTAATTCACAGCGCAGGTAAACCCTAACAAAAGATCAATGTAGTATTCACCCATATATAGTATATTCGAGCACTAAGCACATTCACATAGGTTAGATCTAGAATTCATTCATATTATTCAACACTAAGCTTATCATATCAGATTCATCTAAGCATACATCAGTGCACTAAGAATTAATCATATGAACAATGGACAACCATAATTTCCAAAGAAACCATAACACAGGATATACGTGGTTCACCCCCAGCCTGGGGCTACGTCCACCAACTCTTCTTCTCTTTTATTGTCTTCTGTCAATCTTCTACATGCACAGAGCCACAAGATCCTATTTCGCATAGGACAAGAGATCTATGCACACTTCGCTAGATCCTCCTTCCCCAAGCTAGATTATAGCACAAAGCCTTTACACAGTCTCTTACAATCACTTGCACTTAGCTCTGCAAGTTCTCAACATAACATGCACAAAGCATTTACAATTTGCACTCAACACGTTGGCTAGGTACCAAGCCTCCTTCCTCTTTCTTACATCGCCTAGACTTCTATTTATATATTACAAAAAGGGCCTAAACATGGGTAAACCCATGGGCCGACATCCCCATACCCATTACATACGCCCAAAACCCAAAAATCCCTACACAAGGGGTTGAGATCCCATGATCTCCACTTTGACTTGCGCTTCTCTTTCGACAGCCTGTCGAAGTCCCAAAATAGGTCAAATATGACCAAGGAACCTCAAAACTTGGTCAAGGGCCAATAGGCCCCCAACACTCACCTGTGACTTGTCTCGAGTCACTCTGGTTTGGGTAGCTCTACTTCAAAGGCCTCGATTTTGGTTCGAGCTGCTTCGACCTATTTCTACGCCAAGGCCTCCTGCTCAATGAACTCTTGGATAACTGCTTCGTTGAAATGTCCCTCTAAGCATTGTTTGACTACAGTGACTACTTGCTCTAGTTCTACTCCTCAGCCTTCAATATCCTCAAAAAATTGGCATTCTTCATCCTGGATTGGTTGGAGCCTCTGAATCACTTCCATGATTTTTCTCTATATGGTGTGGACCTGCTATTGAGCAGTGCATTGTTCCTAGGATTGCTTCATGATTTCAACTGCACCTGTACTGTCGCTACTTGCTTCTTTACCTCCTGGAGATATGACTCCAGTGCCTTTAGTTCAGGGTATTCAGTAAGTCACTCGTAGGTATGTGAAATTCTACTAATAAGTTGTTTACATTCCAGAGTGAATGCTCTGATCCTCTCAACTTCGCTTCGGGTAGTGGCTTCTTTTTGGCCTCGCACATTCTGTAGGGTACTTGGCACTGTTTGTAGCTCTAGGTCGGTGATTCTCTATTCAATATGTTAGATATCTTCTGCAAGTTGCGTTACTTATTGCTCCACTAGTTCTTCTGGATTTTTCTCTGTTGACTAATTCTTTGACTCTGAGCTACTCTGCGAGCAACTGCTCTTTCTCTTGCTTGACCTATGCTCTCTCCTCTTAGAACTTGGTGTGGAGTTCATCCTTCTCCTGTTGCACAACTCAGCATTGGTCTACCACTTCTTGTTGTTCTTACTTCAGGGTCATCGTGGCCTGTTCTTTTTCTTCTTGCGCTCGATGAAGGTGAGATTCAGTCACTTAAGCTATTCTACGGAGTTGGGCAGGCTCATCTCCCAAATCTGGTTCTTCTAATGGTGGGGGAACAATGGATACTTCGTGGCTGGATTGAAGGGCCTATTATACCCCTCTTAGTTTTGTCTCAATGTTTTCATACATGGATGCTTGCTTGGCTTCAGTGTTCTGCATAATATCCTGTGAAGCATTTGATACAGTTGCAATGATGAAGTCAAGGTCATTGAGCACGAGGATAGTCTGCAGCTTAGTCTTGGTGGCTTTGGACTTCTTCTGCAAGGTAGGTTTCATGGGGGGAACATTTATTTTCTTTGAGGGATCAGCCTCATCTACAAGATCCCTAGGAGGTGTTACTTCACCTTGCTTCTATTGATCTTCTTTTCCATTGGTCTCTTCTTTATCTACTTCGTCATTATATCCTTGTCCAGGTGATTCTGAAGCAGTTTCGTCCGATGCACTGCTAAGGTTTTGTACCTCTTCGATATTATTCCTTGTGCCAGGTCCAGGTGTATCATGCTCGTCGTGAGTGGCCTCTGAGATGCCAATTAGTTTGGGATCAAACATTTCTATAAGGTCAGCATGGATAAGGAGCTATGTAGAATATTCCTTAGTTATATCTTCGAGGTCCTCCTCTGTGAGCTTATAGTATGACTGAAGCTCTTCTTTATGCTCGTCTGCGCACGTAATGATATAGTGTCAATCTATGTGAAAATTCATGAGGGGTTTGAATTGGTGCAGGGTGTTCGAAGTCATATGAGGGACAACCCAATATCCCTCTTTAACTGGAGATAGTATGTGTGGAAAACCATGTTCCACTGCCATTGTTTTCCCATATCGCTCGAGTACTAGAGTGAGGTGAACTTTGCAGCGAGTGGCTCAAATGGCTCAATGTCCAGGAAGGTCGCATATTTCGGCATCTCCCAAATAGTAAATGCTATGAGGATCAGAAGCCAGCTAAAATGGAACTCATAGTCTTGATCCTGAGCTTCGCGACAATCCAATTCTAGCTGGTTGACTAAGTACTTTGCCCAGTTCATTTGGAGTCCTTCTACACATTTTCCGGCGAGATCAACAATGAACCTTGTGACCTACGTAGGTATTTTCTTTCTCACTAGATTTCCTGCAATCAGCTGACAGGCTAGGCACACTGCGCCATTCTGGATGGAAGCTACCTTTTATCCTCGTGTCCCCTTTTCTACATCGACATAGGTATCCTTAATTCTTTGTGCTAGGGCACGGTCTACAACCTTCCCTGAGTAGAAGTCTTATGGGTCTGGTCCCTGCATGCTCAATCGGGTGATCCTATGGATCAACGTCAGATCGACTATGATGCGTTTGTCTAGCCATATATAGCCTCCATGGGAGCACAATAGAAGGATCTTGACACACGCATTAACCTCCTAGTGCCTTCCAAAATGTGGAATCTTCATCACATTCAATATTGTGGACTGCGCGAGGTTCATAGTCCATGGTTGGGGGATTATTTTTTAGTTCTTCCCCTTCATCCTAGTCAAGTATCTGTGAGGAGCGAGCATACTGTGGTTATTGAGGTCCCCTAGGTTGAAGTCATTGAATTTTAATGTCGCGATCTTATCCTGCTGTGTTCTAACTACATGTATCCTCTTTGGGAGGTACGCAGTAACTAGGGTGTAATCGAAGTCTCTGGGGACACTATAACGACTCACCGCGCCAGCCAAAGGCAGGATCTAGTCGGGCAGGATAGTCGGGATTAACTTCACATTCACCAAGTCATATCGATGCTTGGTTCTTTTCTCGGCTGCAGCTCGGGATGGTCCAGATCTGTGAGCAGTCAATGGGGATGCTTGAACTCCTCTCGTCGATGAGGCTTGAATCCCTGCGAACATTACTTTTTCAGCCATTAGATCGATGAAAACTTCTTCGACCCACTTCTCTACGGCACTGAGTTCGTCTGACATGCACACTCAAGATCGGATGACTCAGGTCAATGATTGGATGTTCAACGCGATAGATCGGGTGGTGAAATCTCAGTAAACACGACGCGGTAGCAATGAGTTGGCATGGATACAATTCACAAAAAAAAAATTGGTGAAACAGTCGACGCAATAAGTAGACAATGATGTAATGGATCTCTCCAACGAATGAGAGGCCTTTATCAATGCAGTTATGTCCGTTGCGGTGCGGTCCCAACGGTCTGATGATGAGCTTTCTGGTCATAACTGTTGTTCTAATTGTTTGGGGGTGTCGGTCTAATGGTCATAATGCCTCCAACGGTTATATTTCTTTGCCATGGCAAAGTGCCATGTTGCACTATTCTGATATCCCGGTGAAGTTCCATTTTTGCAAGCCTTCCTTCTACGAAGTCCCCTATGGAACCTTCTGCAACTTTTCTATATTTTCTCTCTTCTTGTTGATCTTTCTAGCCTTCTTCCCTATGATCTTCATCTCTGTATTCCTCTTTCCATTCTGATTCTTATCTTCTTTTTGCATTGTAACTTCGCGTTGTTGAGATTATTTCATAGGGTTCAAGGGCAATACTTCTTCTCTATCTGGGGTAGGTGCTCCACTCTTCTGTGAGTCTTCTTGTGTTCTTTCAATTTCGACATCCAAGTTTCTGGTTATAAACAACTTCGATTTGTTCTCATGTTCTTCAATCAAGTGCGTTATCCTCCTAGTCATGAAATGTTTTAATTATTTATTCTTTTGTTCTAGGGCTTCCGCTTCTTTTCTTCTGGCCTAATCCTTCTCAATCCAGATTTTTCCTAGTAACATAGAAAATGGGGCATTGTCTCAATAAATTTAACAACCTAAAAATCTTCCTCCGTCAAAGTTCCATGAGCACTCATAGATATATGGGTAAGTATTCCATATAGGGTTATCATCTTTCCTCTAAATAATCCTATTCCTCCCAATGAAGGAATCATAACAGGCTTTCCTAAAATTTCCCAGGTTCTTTCTGTGATGATATTCACCTGTGTTTCCTTATCCAGAACACAATCAATGTCGAAGTCTCCTATTCTTGTTTCTATGCACTCTTTTTCTTTGAAGATCTCTAATAAGTTGATATTTATGTTATGATTCGGGGTTTCTTTCATTTGTAGCAATACATTCTCTGATTCTTTCTGGGGTTCTTCCATGGTCTTAGTTGCTTGATCTTCCTCAGAACTTTCTTATCTTGTATTCATTCTTTCAGCCTTAGCAATCATTCTAGGGCAATCAAAAACTTCATGGTCCATAGCTTTACAACAAAGACAACTAGGTCTTCTATTAGGGAATTCCTTAGCAAGATGTTACAGTCTTCTACAACTGTAACAAAGAATTAATCCTCTTTTTCTTTTAAATGATACCCAACCTTTCCTGTACTGTGCACTAGGATCATAGTAGCTAACCTGTAAAAAATTCTTTCTAGGACCCTGTATCCATTTGTTAGTCCAAACATTCTTTCTATGCATAGAAATGGCATATTTTTAATCATTTCTATCAGATCTACTCATATCAAATCTTCTTTATTCTAGTTGTGCCCTAGTTTTCAGGCTAGGACAAAATTCATCAAACATACCTAGATTCATACTTTCGAAACAAAAATTTCCACTTATCTTACCTTTTCAATCTAAACTTTTCATTGTTCTTACCTTTATCAGAGCACAAAGCTTCAATATCTTACCTCTTTTCTTCAGATCTGACTTCTCTTTTCAGCACAGAGCTTCACAATTCAAGTAGAATACTGCGCACTAGGACAACATATCTATGCATGAAGCTTTCTCTTTTCTTCATTTCCCAACATTCACAGTTTCAGGTACCAGCAACAGAACCATTTGTTGGGACAGGGGCAAACCCAGGGTTCAACGCTTCAACAATGCACCAACAAAACCCTAACTACTAGCCCTTTTGGCAACACCTGCGAAGAAAATGAAGTCTCACCTGAGGTAGAAGCAGGGGTGGTTGCAGGAGTGTCGGAAACCTTAGTTGGGACACAAATCTATGATTGTAACACCTTAATAGAGCACTTACTAGTTATGGTTCATTAATATTCATCCTTAATTCACAGCGCAGGTAAACCCTAACAAAAGATCAGTGCAATATTCACCCAGATATAGTATATTTGAGCACTAAGCACATTCACATAGGTTAGATCTAACATTCATTCATATTATTCAGCACTAAGCTTATCATATCAGATTCAACTAAGCATACATCAATGCACTAAGAATTAATAATATGAACAATGGACAACCATACTGCACAAAGAAACCATAACACAGGATATACGTGGTTCACCCCCAGCCTGGGGCTACGTACACCAACTCTTCTTCTCTTTTATTGTCTTCTATCAATCTTCTACATGCACAGAGCCACAAGATCCTACTCCACATAAGACAAGAGATTTGTGTGCACTTCGCTAGATCCTCCTTCCTTGAGCTAGATTACAACACAAAGCCTTTACACAGTCTCTTACAGTCACTTGCACTTAGCTCTGTAAGTTCTCAACATAACATGCACAAAGAATTTACAATTTGCACTCAGCACCTTGGCTAGGTACCAAGCCTCCTTTCTCTTTCTTACAATGCCTAGACTTCTATTTGTATATTACAAAAATGGCTTAAACATGGGTAAACCCATGGGCCGACATCCCCATACCCATTAAATAATCCCAAAACCCAAAAATCCCTAAACAAGGGGCAAAGATCCCATGATCTCTGCTTTGACTTGCGCTCCGCCTTCGACAGCCTTTCAAAGTCCCAAAATAGGTCAAATATGACCAAGGATCCTCAAAACTTGGTCAAGGGCCAACACAGACCGACCACAATAAAAGAGATGGGAGATTAAAATCCAATGGTTAGGGAAAGGGAGGGGACTAAAATTTAAGGAAAGGGGATAAGCTCGGGATCTTAAGTCAAAAAGGAATATTATATTAATATTTCTTAAATCATAAAGTATGGATAATTATTTTATCCTAAGTTCTAAATTTGGGGACAAGTGGGCCAAAGTAGCTCCCAACATGACAAGTCTCAAGTTGGGGACATGCATACATATTGTTGGGATTTAGTTCATTTTCCCATCTTTTCCATCATTCTACCCATCATTCCTTCCATCTTTCAGTCATCCAGTCAATCATCCATGAGTATGCACACACCCATTGAGCTATCCTTCATATCTTCATGACTGTACCTCAACCTGTATCCATAGCCATTTTGTTTTGGTGTATCTAGTTAGCTTGGGAGATGGACTAAAGAAGCGGGTTGTCATGCCCGTGGGATATTGAAGAGGCGGGTTGTCAGGCCTGTGATAAATTCTCTGGGTGAGAGAATTGTTGGGAATTGATTTCCTGAAGGTGCTAAACTGCAGCTACAGTGCTCTGAGACTTCCTGTCTGGCCTGTTGCTAAATCCCAGAAAGGAAGTGGGGAAGCCAACGGAATGTTTAGCAGAGAAGGGTCACACTTCCTAGGTGGGACTAGCATGTGGGGAATGAGGGATTGCAGGTTTTTAGTTTGAATTAGCACCTGAGATGGAGTATTTCCTGTTGTCTATCAGCCTTTAGCCTAGTTAGGAATCCCTTTACCAGGGTGGATTTTAGTCCCAGCTCGAGGGTGACTCACTGTTGAGAGTGATGAACAGTGTGGTCTAAGGCTAGGAGGTTCGTGGAAGGTCTTCACACATTTGGTGACATTCTTACCAAGATAAGTGCCAATTGTGTGATAAATTTACATGTTGCATTGTTATTTACGTGCTTATTTTTATGGGTTATCATATGTGTGGTTATAACTGTGTTTATTTTTATGGGTATTTCTTGTATATGTTGCATGTATATGTTTAATGTTATTTCAGTGTGAATCCGTGCATTTACAGATGTATTTGTATGTTTACATTTTATATATAATGCTTCTGCAAGAGTTATGTGTGTATATATTTTAATTGCATGCAGTTCGAAAAATTTATGTGGCATAGCTCAGTTGGATATTGGGTATGTTACAGTATGTTTTGTAGAGAGAACGTAAGAGTTATCTGGCATAGCGTGGCCCGGCATGGATGGATGGGGACGTTACACAAGTGTTCTGGGAAATGATATTTGGGATTTTCGAAGTGAGAAGTGCATAAAACTCCCGAAGAGCCAAAGCTCAGACTCCTGAAGAAATTATGGACCGTTGATCTTGAAATCAACAGAATCCATTGATCTTGGCGACAGTACCTCTAGAATCTCTTAAGAGCCAAAGTCCTGAAATAAAATGTGATCCATCAAAAGCTGGGAACACATGGAGGTAGATACCTCACTTTGGGATTCGACACTCTGGAATATTGTAGAACTCAAGTATTCACAAATCCCGAAGGGACAAAGCCTGAAGTCCCAAAACGCCGAAGTGCCAAAGTCCCGAAGTCTCGAAGCTGCCAAAGCACCAAAGTGTCAAAGGCCCAAAATGAATCTAGACCATCGATCTATGAGGGCCACACATCATCATAACTTTGGTTATAGAGGATTTACTTGAAGGAAGATCCATGGGACATATGGAATAGATCCGTGAACTCCGGATAAAGGTCCAAAGTAATTCTCGATCGTTCGATTCAAGAGGAAATGTGACATTAGATCACCAGCTCTGGGTAAAAGCATGGAGGAAGCCCAGGTTTGATATTTGATCTTCTCAGAGTCCTGAGACCCGAAGTAATTCTCATTAGTCAATCTCAAGGGGCCACACGTCATCAGATCCATAACTCCGGGTAAAAGCAGTCAAAGGCAGAGGAGGTTTGAGATTTGATTTTCTTGGAGTCCAGAGATCTGAAGCAAATCTCAACCGTCAATTTGAAGGAGGTATATTTGATCCGTTGATATGGTATTGTTCAACGTCAAAAGTAGTGCCCTCCCCCCCAAGTCACAGTTTGGTAGATTTTGAAAATGGTGGGAAGATAAGCTTGGCAGTGGTGCTAAATCTAGTGGCTGAGTCTGGATCATAGATCGGGACCAAATCTACAGCCACAGTCCATTGTGGGGATGCAACATGCTCGAGCGATAATTTTCTTGAGCGGTCCCACAATTGAAACCATGCTAAGGAGAAAGTGTTACGTGGAAAAAGGTGGTGGATTGTGGGCCCAAAAGCGGTCTAAACCCAAACCACTTTTGATCGGCCCCGAAATCACATGTTCATATGGCATCCTATCCGAGAGCAGCACGTGGCCACCCCCTGAGATTTAAGTCTTGTTGAGTCCTCAAGGAAAAGCAATGAATGAAAATAGAGATGGTGGTTGAAACCTCAGCTCACCCCATAAATGGAAGGCATGGAGGATCTGGTCATGGAGACAGATTTGTCAGCCCGAGGTACCCCTGTAAGCCAATTTTCTAGAAGACCCATGTTGATCTGAGCTCGCGTCTAATAGAAGTCTACACGCTTAGTCTAACAGAAGAATACATCAACGCAAAGATTTGATTGTAAGGGCCAGGTCACATTCCTAGTAGTTGTGGACTGAGCTGAGTATAAATAGATAGTTTTAATATTTTGTTAAGGTCATCAACTGGTTGAGCAGAGCTCCCTGTTTTGTAATGTTTCTATGCCAAAACTGTTCTCGGGTTATGTGTCAAATTTGAGACTTTTAGATTAATATAAGTCAACCTCTCTCATCTCTCTGTAAAAACTTTGTTAAAACACTCAGGCATGGAGGATCCAGTCGAGGGTTTTTATGTTGGTGTAATGTAGGTTTGATTACAGCGACATCGTGACCAGTTTTAGTCATCTCCCTTGTTATATTTTCCCTCTTACATTGAATGGATCTGGCATGGAGGATCCAGTCGATTTGTTCTAGCTGCAATGTGATGTAGGTTTGATCATTGTGTTGTTTTGACTGTGTCATTTGGACATATTTTAGTGTCTAAAATTTGAGCTTAAGAGTGATCTTGAGTCTGATTTTTTCTTCTCCAAGCTGCTTGAAATCCAGATGCCCATAGAAATATTTTCCACCTTTTTCACTAAGTATTCCCTCTGCTCACACTTAAACCCAATTCACTGACTGAAGTTAATGTGGCCCTCACTTCCCTGTGCATTTCTTGTCCAGTTCTGTGTTGAAACATCATTCATATATTGATATTTTTCATTTGACCTCCACTCACATAAATCAAACATACACCAAAACAATTTGATGGGTACTAGGCTTATCCTCCCGCAATCTAAGGGTGACTCTCAGTGCTAACACAACACACACATAATAACCCATAAAAATAAACGCATAGATAATAATGCAACATGTAATCTAACACAAAATCAACACTTATCTTGTAAAAATGTCACCAACCACGTGCAGACCTTCCACGAACCTTTAAGCCTTAGACCACATTGCTCATCACTCTCAACAGTGGGTCACCCCAGAGCTGGGACTAAACTCTACCTAGGTAAAGGGATTCCTAACCAGGTTGATGTATCTCGGACAACAGGAAAGACTCTGTCATAGGTGCCAACCGAAACTAACATTCTATAGTCCCTCATTTCACACATGCATGTCCCACCCCAAGAATTGTGTCCCTTCTCTTCTCAACATTCCTTCAGTTTCCCCTCTTCATTTCCAAGGCTTCAGCAACAAGATGAACAGGAAGTCTCAGAGCCTTGTAGCTATAGTTTAACACCTTTAGGAATCAATTCCCAACAATTATCTCTAGGGATGATTTTAGGAGCTAAATTTTTCTCATGGGCTAATTTTCCATGGTTTTTCCAAAAACAATATTCGCTATTCTAAAAATAATTCGCCCAAATTCTATAGTGTAAAATTATTTTACCTTAAAAATCGCCCATATTTTATACAAACTATATACAATCCTTAGAAATTTGAATATTCTTACAAAAATATCGCTAAACATTTTATAGTTGGCATATGAAGGATTAGTAAGATTCACCAAGGTTTCTACATTTTAAAATAAATTTTCATCCTTAAAATCACCCCTAATTATCTCACCTAGAGAGATTTTAATTTTTATAACAGGCCTGACAACCTGCCTCTTCAATCTCCCACAGGACTGACAACCTTCTTCTTCAGTCCATCTCGTAAGCTAACTAGGTATAGGTACGGGTACTAATATGGATACAGGTACAATGATAGTTACAGAATGGTACGGTGGATAGCTGAATGAGTCCCTGAATGATGATGGAATGATGAATCATAGGAAAATGAACTAAGTCCAAGCTATATGTATGCATGTTCCCAACATGACACTTGGCATGTTGAGAGCTACTTTGGTCCACTTGTCCCCATCCTTAGAACTTAGGATAAAATAATTATCCATACTTTATGCTTTAAGGAATATTAATATAATATTCCTTTTTGGCTTAAGCTCCCTAGCTTATCCCCTTATCCTTAACTTTTATCCTCCCCTTTCCCTAACTAGTGGAGTTTAGTCCCCCATACTCTTTTATCGTGGTCGATCTACACACAACGATGTATTATATTAATGATAAGAAATATACAATAATAGGCTCAATGGCCTTCAACATCTAGGCTATTCGGCCTAATTCAACACATAAGCCTCCTAGCCTATAAAACACAACATATACACAAAGGGTCCCTGACCTCAAAATCGCATGGACTTAATTTTGTTGCACGCGATATCCTAGAATGTGCACACTTCATCATTTTAGCATGCAGTACATGTGCACACTATACCATGGAAGGTGCATGCAAAATTATATCAACAACTCACTAGCTTATAAGCATTTTTACATTTACATTTACAATTTGGGGTTCAGCCTAGGGGTATTACAATCCCCTCACCTTATTTATGCACTGTCCTCAGTGCATTATATACCATGTACCATTCAAATTCTTTAAAAAACTCCAATCTTTAGCTATTGGAAGCTTGATATCCATCTGGTGCTCTAATTTCCAGCACCAATTCTGGTATTCATACTACAACTAGAAGTCACTTTCTCTATTCCATAAAGTTTCTTCTAGAAATAATTCAACTCATTGTTCCATTTGACACACCCTCCTTATGGCTTCTACCATTCCATAAGCATCCTTGAGTTGCCTCCTCCTTGTTGAACTCACCCTTCCAGGCTCAGGAATCCCTTCACTGCTACACATTCCTTCAACGATCCATCTTGCAAAGGATTTCACACACAAGGAGAGTGTTAAACCATTACCAAAACCCCACCAAGTTTCCACAATTATAGGGCTTTAGTGTCCTCAACAATAGTTGTTCTTTCTTATCATTCCAACTTTAATCAAGATTATCTCATCTACATCACACACATGTAGTTATCATGAGAGAACATTATAAAATTCCATTTTAGAAATCAAATTAATTTCATAAAGAATTCAACTTTTCCCAAAA
>SNQJ01S0098764.1:0-14227 GCA_010110895.2 Picea sitchensis | reverse complement strand
ATGCAAGACTGGCCTCACCCAAAGACTCTTAAGAGCTTGCGTGGATTTCTAGGATTAACAGGGTATTATCGCAAGTTTGTTAAGAATTATGGGAAGATTGCAACACCTCTCACTGCTCTCCTAAAAAAGAACTCTTTCACTTGGACTCCAGCCGCTGCTCAAGATTTTCAAACCTTGAAGATGGCCATGTGCACCACTCTAGTCCTCTCCCTTCCCGATTTCACAAAGACATTTGTGTTGGAATGTGATGCCTCAAGGAAAGGAATTGGTGTTGTCCTTATGCAAGAGGGTTGAACTTTGGCCTTTACCAGGAAGCAACTATTTGAAAGAAATCTGGGCAAATCCATCTATGAAAAGGAAATGTTGGCTATTCTGCATGCCATGGATCTGTGGCGTCCTTATCTATTGGGGCATCATTTGAAAATTAAGACAGACCATCAAAGCCTCAAGTATTTTCTGGAACAACAGATTTCCTCCCCAGAACAACAAAAATGGGTAACTAAACTCTTTGGATATGATTATGAGATCATTTATAAGAAAGGCAAAGACAATGTGGTTGTAGATGCACTTTCCCAAAAATATGAAGATGACGGATCCCTTTTTTCTCTTTCATTCATTGTACTAGATTGGCTCCAAGCCATTCGCCAGGAATGGCTACAAGATCCCAAAAGTTTGCAGTTGATCCACCAGTTGCAGTCCAATGCTCCAGCTTTTCCAGGGTACTCTTGGCTCCATGAAGAACTTTGATACAAAGTCCATTTGTATTTAAGTAAACAATCAAAGCTTAAATCCATGGTACTTTCTGAGCTTCATGCTACACACACAGCAGGGCACTCCGGGTTCACCAAAACCTATGACAGGGTCAAACGTTCCTTTTTATGGGATGGTATGAAACAGGACATTCGTAATTTTGTAGCTGAATGTGATGTCTGTCAACGCAACAAGGGAGAAACAGTCAAATTGTCGGGCACACTACAACCGCTCCCGATTCCACCTGCTATTTGGAAGGATATCTCTATGGATTTTATTACCGGCTTACCCAAATCGAGAAATAAATCCATCATCATGGTGGTTGTTGATTGCCTTTCCAAGTATGCTCATTTATGTGCCCTTCAACACCCGTTTACAGCATCCATGATGGCTCAAATATTCATGGATCAGGTCTTCAAGCTTCATGGCATGCCACACTCTATTGTTTTTTTATCGTGACCCAACTTTCACAAGCAATTTTTGGCTAGAACTGTTCAAGATACAAGGCACCGAATTGCATCTCATCACAACTTATCATCCCCAGACTGATGGCCAAACGAAAATTGTCAACAAGTGTTTGGAAACATATTTGAGATGTTTTGCCTCGGAAAAGAAAAATCAGCGGGCTCAATGGTTACCCCTAGCTGAATGGTGGTACAACACTTCATACCATACAACTACATGGATGACTCCTTTTGAAGTGGTATATGGATAGAATCCACCTTCAGTTCTCTCCTACTTATCGGGTGCCTCGAAGGCCCAGGCGGTTGACCTAACACTTACAGCTTGAGAGGCTATTCTCCATACTCTCAAAGAGAATTTGGTCATGGCACCGAATCGCATGAAGAAACAAGCAGATCAAGGTCACTCTGAATCTCAATTTGCAGAAGGGGATCAGGTGTTTCTTCGACTGCAACCTTACAAGCAAACTTCCCTCAAGGCCGAGCATTGTTAGAAGCTAGCACCCAAATTTTATGGTCCTTATACCGTGCTCAAGCGTGTGGGACAAGTCGCCTATCAGTTAGATTTGTCAAGCCATTCAAAGCTACATCATGTTTTTCATGTTTCATGCTTAAAGAAGGTGATTGAATCTAAGTGCCAAATTCAAACCAACCTTCCAGAGTTAGCTGAAGAAGGATCCATTTGGCTACAACCAGAAGCAGTTTTGGACCAGCGTGAGCGTCGCCTATGTCAGAGAACCATCAAGGAAGTGCTAGTCCAGTGGAAAGATACATCTCCAGCAGATGCCACTTGGGAACCAACTACCATTCTGTAGCAATTTCCTCATCTCAAGCCTTGAGGACAAGGCTATTTTTAAGGGGGCGGACATGTTAGGGTCCTAACCCGCACATAGGTAGAACAATGTATTTGGATGTAATAAAGGTCAATATTAATAAGGCTTTTCAATAAAATAGAATAAGACGAATGTAAGAAGACCTAATAGAAGCTTCCGCTTCTAGAAGGATCTTCCTCTAGATGCTTCTTTTTAGTATAAATAAGGGTCGAGGGTATGATAACCCTAGCTTGGATATTATTGTAATAGAGCTCTGCTCAACTAGAGGTTTCCCCCTCGAAGAGGCCTGTGAACATTGCTTTCAGATTCAAAGTGTTATTACTATTGTTATTCTTATATCATTTCAGTGCTATTGTGGTGAATGTTCTGGTTATATTGTTGTTATTCTGCCATTACTAGCATTTTATTTCTGTTCTGCATACATTTTATATCTGATATATTACACCTGAGGTGACTGAAACGTACTGTAGTGTGTCATCACAGTGAGTTAGGTTATTAGCTATTTCAACTTTTAAGTATTTCAATTTTAATGTTACTTAGTTTAGTTGTAAATTCAATGCTTTGCATTTGAAATTATAATTTATTAGTGAATAAATATTTAATTAACTTATAATAAAGTTTTTATTATTGAAAATCTACATAATTTATTTAAAAAAATCATATTCTCCAAAATATCGGTTTTATATTTAAACGTGTGAAAGATTAAAGTACCAACGACTCTAGTAATTCTTTAATTGATCTTTCGTTAGTGGAGATGTCGATGTTAGTAAAGAATATAACCTTCTCAATCCACCAAAGTGTTTTTACACCCCATACGATGATGCCAATTAAAACAAACAAGTTATATTTGGAAAGACACATGAATTATGAATTAGAAGGGATTCTCTTTCTCTGTATAATTTGTATTATTGTTTATATGGATTTAACGTTGTTTCAAACATGTTAAGGAGATGTTTTCTAATTATTGATTTCATCTCTTTTTATAATGATAAACTTAATCAAATTGTTTATATTAAATTAGTTTAGTGAGTTAATTCGTTGAAGGAGTGGCAATGGAAGGTGATGAAGAGGTGGTGAGAGTGAGAGCTATGCTAGATCATGGGTAGGAGAGTAAACCTTTATCATCTACTTGAGGATTTAATAGTTAGGATCAAAACCAGACATAACAATTGAACCTAGCCTAGCCGTTCAATCCTCCACCCTTCATCCATTTTCCATACAAAAGATGTCTATTTGTATAAAACTTGTTGTTTAATAGAAGTTTGATATTTGTAAGAAGTTTTTCTTCTTTGGAGGTTATAAGTTTGAATATGGAGAGAGTAGGGCATCTATACTTTTGAAAACTATGTAGTGAAATTGTTGTGTGGAGGGGGTTCCTTGTCCCACAAACAAGAGGGTCTCATATGTCAATTTGGCCTAGGTTGTGAGTCTAAATTTGGCATGGTTGGAATATGAGGTTCCAATTGAACTCTTTTGTTGAATTTGAATATTTCTATAATTGGTTTTGGATAGAATATTGTTAATACGGCATGGAGAAAAAATTCCAATCAATAAATTTTGAGTGTTAGAGAAGAAATTACCTATCATTTTTATCTTATAAGGGTGTGGACTTTTAAGGTATTCAACTTATAGTCCCACTTTTTTGTAATACTATATAACTATATGTTATGTATATATAATCATTTCTCTTAAATATTAACATGAATTTTTAATTCCTTGAGCGGGAAGGAAATCATACCATAATTATTATGTAATATTATATTAATACATGTTGGGTGTTGTGTCATTGTTTTCAGTCCACGCTTGCAGACGTACTGACCTTCTTAACATTGAGGAGTTTTAGACCTAGGGTTTGTCTAAATACTATCCAACAAAAACCCCTAAGCACCAATATATCAATCCTCGACCAAGGTCAAGGAAGGTCTCACTTGAGATGCAAAGAGGATCATAGAGACCATAAGGTATTGTGTTGGGGATGGGGGATTAAACATACGAAACACTACTGCAATTGGCATCCATGGAACTCATGTCTAATAAACTATATTTAGGACTAAGAATTAGAACAATACACACACACATTCAACTCATTCGTAATAGACACTGAATAAATCAAAACTTCCATATCTTTATTATTGGGAGCATTCCATCCCACAAAATTATACAATGCACAACTACTTAGGATAGCCATATAACTTCATATCATTACTATGTAAAACAATGAGAATACAACAGAATGTGCCATGCACCTTTCCTTAGGATTCAGATAGAACAAAGACACAAGAATATATTCAAAACATCACAGGATTACAATTGGCTCATAGTGATCTTGAGACTGATAACCAATCAAATCTTTCACATACTAACTAGATAACTCATGTTTTGAGCTTAGAGCTCATTTTTATATCTTTCATTGTTGGGGAGCGTTGTCTCTTTCTGCTCTGCTCCACTCACATGTCTTATCCAAGTACCTCTCATGCTTCTGGTGCTTTCCAACTCTCCACATAGAATCTCTACATCAGGGGAAATATCAATTTCCTAGCCAACTCATCTTCTGGTCACCCCACGTCTTCATATGGTGCGAAAAATAATCATTCTGAGATATTTCCATGTGATTATTGTCTTGATTCAGATAAGCATCTTCTTGGTTTCTGGCGCAACTGAAAAAAAACAAACTGATGCGCATTTGGTAGTCTTTATACTCCGTGCACTGCTCACAATACCTAGTCTGATGCGCACTCTATGACATTCCTCGTGCATTTTCTTCGGTGCATGCAAAACTATGGAATAAGTGCGCACAACTTCGTTTGTGCATGCGCGCAAAAGTGGACCCAAAACGTTGGGTACCAACAAGCCCCCACCACTATTATTTGGCTCATCCTTGAGCCAACTACTTAAGTTCGGACGATGGAAAATTAGAGTAAGAGAAAATCATCGTATGTAAAAAAAAGTTGTTGGAAAGGCTGTACCTAAGTAAGAGAAAATCATCAATCTAGGTTGTAGGGGAAAATCAACTCAGGTCTACGAATTATGGAGGCAAGTAGTATGGTGAAATATAGAGTCGGAGAGAATGCGGCCAGATGCTCTCTTTGGAACCTTCGTTGGTGTCTGTGGAGGGGAATAAAATATTTTCTTGAGGTTCACAAGCAAGCACCAAGAATTGAAAACAATTAAGGCCCCACCAAGAGAAAGTATCCATGTCTTCCTATCTATTAAGAGTAGGGCCACCAAGTTGAGCTGGTGGGCCTAGCCACTCTACAAGAGGAGGGATGTGTGTATATGGGGTGAGGTGAGACAAGGGGGTTTGGAAATGGGTCTGTGCATATGTACAAGACTTGGAGGGGTAGCAGGAAGAAGTGTATTGATGGTGAAAGAGTAATCCCTTCTGCATCAACAAAGGGGATAAAGCATGGCATAGGTTAGAAAAATGGGCCCTCTCGATCAACAAAGGGGATAAAGCATGATGACACTAAGCAGTGAGAGAGAAGGTAAGTTAGTAAACTGGAGGTTTGAACTAAAATTTGTTGATACAATGTTAATATTCGAAAGAACCAAAGTGTGGTAGTGGGAGGGTATTGATGAGGTAGGGAAGCACATGTTCCAAAATGGTGGAAATATTGGTCCATGAAAGCAGTGAAGAGTGGGAAGTCAAACTGGGGGTGATGGGAAACAGAGTCTGAGAATGGGACATGGAGAATTATCTCCAAGGACTTGTGAGGGGAAAGAAGGTATTTATATCATGGATATAGGGGGGGTGAGTAAGATGATTAATGAGAGGAATTGATGAGCCAACAATTACTTAGAATATGGCGGTGGAAGGGTGTAGTCGAAGAGATTCTAATGATGATTTGCTATCCTAATGATATGCCCCATGGATAAATATATCCACCAAGAAATCCATCTGAGACTCGCGTGAAGTTGTCAACATGGCCCATATATAGTACTTGTGGTACATGGTTAATCATGTCGTCATAGTTTGGGAATGTGATAACATTGTCCCGCAATCCTATCTACATGTGTGACTGAAGTGTGATGACGGTTGGGTAAGAGGCTGAGAACGTCGAACTTTTCGCTAAGTGGTGACAGTGACGGTTGTATTGAATGTGGAATCAGATCAATCATGCTTATGTCAATGAACTGTCTATTGTGGTATTACTAATGATGCATGAGAATGCATAGTAGAATTATCAATGTGACCCACGACCCATTGTTATCGCCAGAAGTGAAAACTTAGTAACAATATTGGGGACCTATCTGTACATATGCAAGATTCACTATCTAGGGGTGCCACACATGTGTTTTTTGCATCCCATCTTGATTCTACCTTTTATAAAGAATTTATTATATTGGGCCCTAGTGGGTCGCGACGTGGCCCTGTATTTGTTCCTTCGATCAACTTCAACCTAGGGGATCGGTAACAGGCATGTCTAGTTCTTGCAATAGCCATTAGTGCAAGATCTCATTAACAATGGCATGTAAATCATCTAGCACTATTAAATGGGGGGGAAATGGGTGGCTTGCGGTGAATGGTTCTTGGGGTTTCATGAAATTGGTCATTGTATGTAGAGGGAGTGTGGGTGGTTTGGAAGCTAGTTAATCAAAAAATTTGGGGACTATTGGTATATGGGGTGGGTGTGGGTGAGCACAGTGGGACTTTAAATATTTACGGCGTGTACTGCACCTTTTCTTGGCTAACCACCCTCTTTCACAAAGATATGTGATGTGAGGTATGGTTTCTCTAATTCTAAATTGTTCATGCATGTCCGCCTCCAAAGTCACCCATTCTTGGTAAGGTTCCCAATGCGCGACCCACCATCACGTAGGGTTGTCGACCAGTACTATATCAAGGGCACATAATCTTTGATACTATTGAATATTTTGTATCCATGAAATTAACTTGTCTATTGGTTCCCACCCATCATATCAATAGGAGCCAAAGTCTTCCACAAACTCTTCTTCGATGATATGTGTGAACCTTCTTATTGACACCTTGTAAATCCTATTCTTCCATCTATATAGGGCATTGTTAGAATCTGTGTCATAAGATTTGACACTCCTCCAACTTAGTTCTCCATTTGTGGTGGGGTTGATGTAGTCCTCCCTACGCCCCATGATCTTGTAAATATTTTCAACTTCTGATCTTCGTTCATCCTCATCTACGAGCACATTGTCGCGATCGTCCTCATATGGGTCTAGTGGCATGACCATCCGCAGGGTGTCAGTTTCAAAGGACATCTGCCTCTTCTTCAATTTTAATATCGCATTATTGTCAAAGGACCTGTCAATTCCCAATAATGTAGGATATGTATCAGACTCATCCATGATATCGATGACTTCAAATTCATCCTTTGTTTTCACTCCTTCCATGTTGACCTATACTTGCTCCAACTGATCTATGGGATATATCTTGTATTGATTAGCTAAACATACCTATATGGATGACTAGACCAACTTGGTTTTACCCATCACTTCCCAAGACTTCTTGGGAAAAATATCCATGTCAGATCCCATATCCAACATGACTCCATCCATTTCATACCCACCAATCTCTGTTGTCATATTGAACTCTCAGCTAGTGCACTTCTTCTTGCTAACCTAGAAGACATCCCTCTCTAGAAGTGGAGTTGATATGGTGGTCTCTTCTCTTTGTTCGTTCATGCAAGAAGTTAACCCTTGGGTCAACTTACTTGTATCTTCTAGATCTTTAAGCAAGAACAAACAATGGTGTAAGAAGGTATTGAATTTCTCTTTGATTTCTACCATGTGACCTAATTCATGCAAGGGTGATGTGCATGTTATGTGTTGCAACTCTTCCTGGAGTTTTTCTTCATAGTATTTTTTCTTAGTGCATTGCAACATAGTCTTTTTTCATGTGTCTTCTATCTATATTTGGTTGGCACACTGAATTTCCTCATGTATGCAAGCCTCCTCCAAAGATCTTTGTGTCACACACTATATTTCTTTGCATGCACAAGCTTCTTCCAACAACCTATGCATCGCCCGCTGCACTTCTTCATGGATTTGTGCTTCCTCTAGTGACCTTTGTGTCACCCTTTACACTTCCTCTCAGATCTGTGCCTCTTCAAGAGACCTCTGATTCACACATTGTAGCTCCTCGCATGCTCTCTGTTCCTCAAGGTCCCTTTGCGCATCGTGTAGAAACTACTTCTGATGGGAAGTGTCAAAATTAGGAGGGGGATAGGTCGCCTTCCTTATTTTACTGTCTAGTTTTTGACCCAAGACTTCACCATGCTTGAAATCTGCCCTAGTCTCTACCCCTTCGCAGGTTACTACCTAGACATCTGCTTCTCTATTCTTCTTCTTCTTTTTGCGCATCTCGGCATGTACCATGTTAAAATTAGTCTTCTTTTCCTACCACTTCTTTAGTAAGTCAAAACAGTCCTCGGTTACATGTTCAGGACTATAAAAATGTGTGCAGAGTACACACAGCTTAGTGCAAAATCGTGAGACATGACCAATCTCACTGCAATTGAAACATTTGGGGGGTTTACCGCCTCCTCCACCATATTCACAGTTGCGACCATGACCATATCCACCTTTTGGTCCTCCTTTATATCTCCCTTTGTCAGCACCACCACGTTCACCACCCTTTTTCTCCTCTTGTACCCTGAAATCATCCCAAGTGTTGTCTTGCATTACCTAAAGGGAGAAACAACTATTGACATTGTGGCCTATAGATTTTAAAAAATCACAGAATGGGGTGTGAGTCATTTTCTAATATTTCTATAATGTGGGAGAGTGGGGTGGAACATGACCCCAATGACTGCAATTCTCACATCATTCTAACTATCCCGATGGAAACAGAGTTGCTACGCTAGTTGCCACATAATTTCAAAGGACTGAACACTTGTCTCAATGATGCCCCTCTGAATGACAAGTAGTGCACCATACGTTCTCGTGCATGAATTTGGTCTTGGCCATATCTTGCAACTATGTTATTAGGTTATCCAGTTGTGATTGGACCTGCACCAACCCAACCAATGTCTCTATGCCTCCAGGTGTAGCCTCCAATCACATCACAATCTCGATTGCCTCAACCTAAGTCATCACCTTTTGTTGGCTGAGCAGGACTCAGATATGGAGGAGAAACCCCACAATGAGCCACTCTTTGTGTTGCACGTCCTGGATCTAGAATGTTAGCCTATCCAACAAAACTTTGAACCATTGGTCATAATCCCAGACAATTTCTCCTTCTTTTTGGTTGATTTCCTCGATTTCCATAATGCATTGGGACTCTGACTTCATCTTTTGAAACTCCCAAAGAATGTCTTGCTTGATTTTGACCAGGGGCCCCACCTGTCCCACTAGAACAATATCCTTATATATTGTGTACCACGTCAGAGCCCTATGAACGTAGTCTCAAGTTGCACGATCTTGTCCCCGTCGTATGTAATTATTTTTACAGACCAGATTGCTTCATATGTGAACTAGTGTTGCTTTGCATCATCCTTACCTATTCCATGGAACACATGAAAACTCAGTGTACTATCTTGATTTTCCATCTTCAAACTGGAACTAGTTCCTCCTTTATGGCTGCTATGGGTTGGATGTTTCCACACTACTATTGTCTGGGGTAAATTATTGTTGAATTCACCTTCTTATTCACTTGTTTTGTCACTTATTTCTTCTTCTTCTCTTTCCTCGACCCCATTCTCTTCATTAACTCTTGTGTTAATTTATTATTGATTAAAAATGCACAAGGGGGGTGGTACAAAGGGGGGGTAAGACCATCTTATTATTAAAATTCTCATGAGGTGACCCAAAGAGATATCTACTTGCAGTCGCTCAAGACCATCCAATACTATCAAATCATCTCCCCCACCACTAGGGGAGCCTCCATTTTCCTTCTCTTCTATAACATCACCAATATGCGCCCTCTCTTCTTGACCTGATCGTACACCACAAACATGCGCTCTTTCCTCTGAGTCGATCACACTGCCACTATGCATGCCATCTCATGATCTGATCTTTGCACTACCACCTTGTGCATAATTTATCTTTCCACTCAACACATGACTTCTCCATGCGTCATCCTCTCTCCTTCTTAGTGCACTGCCACTACGCTGAGAGCCAAATTATCTTCTGATTGGTTCCTCATGGTACTACATGAAAACGTCTCTTCTTGTTAGTGCGTAACTGTGCAATACTTCCTCCTTCGATTTTATGAGCACCCCACAAATTTATGCCCGCACACCACACATGTGCACTCTATTGTCTCTTAAGGTTGCGGCATACCACAATAGCCAAAGGGTATGGGCTTCGTCACCTAGGTCCTCACTACCACTACTGTCACTACTAGTATCTTCCACGCCAAGCCTCATTGTAGGAATGTCATCGCTTATGCTCCACTTTGGCACAACATCCTTTCCCACACCACTGCCTGGTGTGAGTTTCCTCTTAATTCTAGGCCCAACACCTCATTTCCCACCCTTGGCTAACTCCTCCCTACTCCTCTTCTTAGACTTTTCCCTTAGCTCAACTCTTCTTGCATATCTCTCGTCTCTTTTTCTCCTCTACTCTTCTGGGTCCATTCCAATACTCACCTCATCTCAAAAACTTCTTGGATCCTCCTCACGAGATCCATCTTCAAGCTCTTTTTTCCCCACCTTTTCCAAAGTGAACCCCCCCAGTGCTAGGGGATTTACTCAGCCTTTCTATTAGGCTCCATGCACATCATTCTTCTTTCCACGCACAACATCTTGATCCAAAGTGGAATTTCTTCTAGCATCCACTTTCTTGGACCTTCTTCAAACTTTCTTTTAGCCTCATTAAAAGAATCATTATATTCTATACTGAATTCAATAATGTAGCCTTCATTCACTCGAGTGAACCAAATATCAATATCCTATGTCCACCTGTTATCTAGCACCTTCAAACTATCAATCTTAGCTTAATCCCAAAGTATAATCTCCACAGGTAACACATCCGAATTGACCTCATCTTGTCTCTTTAACCATTCATGTAGTACACATGGAAATTATGCAAAGAAGAGATCATGCATGTCCAAGTAAATATACCATCCTTTCCATTCCTTTGCGTTGACCCGCAATCCTTGTGTCTATCATAGGGAAAACTCGTCTTCTTTCTCTTTTATCTAGTCTTGAATCTCCTGTTTAGAAGGATGTCAACTCAATTTTATTTTCCTCCATTGATATCAACAAGACTTTAGGTCCCTACAACAAAATGATTTGTTGGATGTTGTGTTGTTGTTTTCAATCCACACTTAGACGTGTACCAACCTTATTAACACTGGGGCGTTTTAGACCCAGGGTTCATCTAGAGTGTGTCCAACAAAAACCCCTAAGAACCAACATATCAATCCTCAGCCAAGGCTGAGGAAGGTCTCACCTGAGATGTAGATATGATCATAGAGACCATCAGGTCTTGTGTCGAGGATGGAGAATTAAACATATGGAACACTACTTCTATTGGTAGCCATGGAGCGCATGTTTGATAGACTATTTTTAGGACTACGAATTAGAACAATACACACATATTTAAATCAATCAAAATAGACACAAAATAGATCAGAACTTCCATATCTTTATTATTTGGAGAATTTCATCCCATAGAAATATATAGTGCATTGAAAAACTTCTTAGGACAGTCATAGAACTTCATATCATTACTATGTAAAACAACATGAATACAATAGAATGCACCATGCTCCTTTCCTTAGGATTCAGATAGAAAAAAGACACAATAATATATTCAAAACATCACAAGATTAAAACTGAATCAGAGCGAACTCGAGACTGATAGCTAATCGATTGTTTCACACACTAACTAGATAGTTGTTGTTTTGAGCTTAGAGATCCTTTTTATATCTTTCCCTACTGGGGAGCACTATCTCTTTCTTCTATGCTCCACTTGCTTGTCTGATCCAACTGCCTCACACACTTCTAGTTCCTTCTAGTGCTCCACGTAGACTCTCTGCATTAGGGGAAATATCAACTACCTAGCCATCTCATATTCTGGTTGCCCCATGTCTTCATATGCTGTAGGAAATAATAATTTTGGGATATTTCCCAGTGATTCTTTTCTTGATTCCAGTTGGCATCTTCTTGGTTTCTATGACAACTGAAAAAACTCAGATCGATGTGCACTTGGTAGTCTATATACTCCCCTTTCCATATACAAGGTGAACATGTCTGGGCTCCACCAGATACTAACTCAAGGTGTTCACAACAAAGCATATATATGGTCTTGTCTTCGTCAGATACATCAATGATCCAATAATTTGCTTGTATAGAGTAGAATCAACCAACTCTGATGATGTATCAACCAGAAGCTTCAAATTCATTTCCATGGGTGTGTTCATGGATTTAAATTCCAACATGTCAAATATCTTCAGTATTTCAACTGCATACTTCCCTTGGTTAAGGGATATCTTGTATGGGCTCCGCCAAACTTCAAGACCTAATAAATAATGCATCAGGCCTAGTTCTTATTGGACATATTGTCATTGATGTCAATAGTTGATGTCATTGTGATGTGATGAATTGTCATTGATAACAACATTATAAAAGTTAGCAGAGAATGAAAATGTCAAACAAAATGCAGAGAATGAAAATGTCAAACAATGTGCATAAATTCAAGCTCAGAAGCAAGGACATTAATCAAAGATCAGAAGGAAGAGCGCATTGTAAAAATTCCATCGGGATCAAAATCCCCATGGGAAAAATCCAAAGGATTCAAGGAAGAATCTTGTTCATTGAGATAGTTTTTAGGAGTAATCGCACGAAAGACATAACGCGAGGTGTAGAGGAATCTACCTAAAAGCTCAGGAGATGCAATGTATTAGATTGCATAATATCAAAGCATGCAGATATCCTTGGTTCAATTGGAAACCAAGTATAAACCCAAAAGCTCATAAGAGATGATGCATACGAGGCTTAGAAGAAATGACGCACAAAAGATGTCCATTATCATTTCGGGAGATATATTAACTGTTAGATCTGTGAGCACTCTGTAAATTTTGTCTAGTTGATAGAAAAATGATAGAGGTAACTGTTTCAACCATATTTAGAGCTGAGGCACTAGCCTGCTCAACTCAGAGAGGGATCTCTTGTGTCACTTGATATTTCTTTGGAAATCGGTGGCTAGATTTGGTTTGTTTGGGGATTTTTAATAAAGTTGCTTGCAATGAAGGGGAGGAACACTCAGGGCTATGGAGTCAAAATTCTGAAAGTGAATGAAAACAATGATAAGCTGGTAGAAATCTCTAGAGGATAAAGGCTAAATGAGGTGATGAATCTGAGTTATATTTGAATTTAAGTAGAGTGTAGGAAGATAGAGAAAACAAATAACTACATCAGAGAATTACTTAAATGAATTATGAATTCGTTAAGAAGAAAATTACATAGTTTAAATTGCTTAAGCCAAGAGCATCACAAGATGTATTCTGGGCCTTTAACTCTCCAATTTAAACAAAAGAAAATGAAAATGGAATAAAAGATCAAAGGAAATACATACAATGAAGGAAGATAAAGCTCATATCACCACCATTAGAATCTTTTCATAGAGACTTCAAAGCTTATGCATATATATTCAATTCAACTTCAGAAAGTTACAATAGAGTTCGAAACAACCAAAAAGGTGACCTTGCACTTCTGCCAACATTAATTCATTCAAATGTCCAAGTATTCATACAATTCGATTACAATGGCTGAAAATGAAACATTTCAACTTCTAAAACTGATTATAATAATTTCAACTGACAGTCTCGGTATATGAACTGATTTACAATGATTAAACAAAAGGACGTTTCAAAACTAGGTATAGATTTCTATGACTTCTCATCTTCCTTTACGACATCTATCTTGCCCTGATCTTCTATTGAACTTGCTGGTTTGGTGACACCTATAGATTACTTACTCGTTCCGGGAAAACTGCATTTCATCTTGCTCAGCCGCACGATTTCCTTCCACTATGAGTCAGAAGGAATCTCGTAATCCATCATCTCCTTTATCAAAATATCCAGGTCAATGCACGTAGCGTAGGACATAGTCGGCAACCCAATCTTAATTTTTTTAAACTGATTCAAAATCTCAAAGTCTGCGGCCAAATACTCTACCAAACTTGTTGTGGGGAAATTCTACCCTACGGACTAACAAGCTAGGGCTTAAACTTGCATGCAGATCATGACCCTTCAGAAATTACTTT
>SNQJ01S0098763.1:70879-95326 GCA_010110895.2 Picea sitchensis | reverse complement strand
GTGATAACTGGTTTGCAATCTTCCATTCCAAACCTCTTTAGCATTTCTCTGATATACTTGGTTTGAGAAATAAAAATTCCTTGGTTTCTTTGATGTATCTGAATTCCTAGAAAGAAGGATAGTTCTCCAAGTAATGACATTTCAAATTCATTCTTCATGTATTTTGCAAATTTATGGCTTAACCTGTCATCATCATTACCAAAAATAATATCATCAACATAAACTTCAATTAATAAACTATTACCTTGACTTACCTTGATGTAGGGGTTGTTGTCTACACTCCTTTTTTGAACCCTTCTTGTTGCATATACTTATCCAGTCTGGAGTACCATGCGTTAGGATCCTGTTTTAGACCATACAATCCCTTCTTTAATTTACATACGTAGTCTCTATTCTCTGGAAACTGAAATCCTTCTGGTTGTTCAATGTGGACTTCTTCTTCAAGTTCCCCATTAAGAAAATATTATTTTACGTCCATCTGATATACTTTAACATTTTTGGAGCATGCATAAGCTAAAATTAAACAGCTTGCTTCCATTCTGGAAACTGGGGAAAATGTCTCTTCAAATTCGATTCCTTCAATATGTGCATATCCTTTACATACCAATCTAGCTTTTTTCCTTGTAACCTATTCATATTCATTCAATTTATTCCTGAAAACCCATTTTGTGCCGATCAAATTCTTATTCTTTGGTCTTGGAACCAATTCCCAAGTGTCATTTTTCTCTATTTGATCCAATTCTTCATCCATGGCATTATTCCAAAATTCATCTTTGTTGGCTTCTTCAAAATAATTTGGTTCAATTGTAGATAAGAGTGCTAGGTTTGTTTGTTCTGGTGAATAGATTTTTCTTCTAGTCTCAACTCCTGCATCTTTGTTTCTAATAATCTGATCTGAAGGATGATTCTTCTGTACTCGTTTGCTAGGTGTCTTTGGAGATACTTTTTGAACTTTCTCTTCTTCTTTTGTCGGATTCTCTTCATCTTCATATTCATCTTCCTCTTCCACTTCTTTTTCATCTTCTTCTTCAAAAATTTGTTTCATTGATTTGTTTTCTTCTTCCTTTGATTCTGGTCTTCCTGTTTCATCAATTGTTACGTTGATGCTTTCCACAACTTTGTTCAGTCTTAGATTGTAACACTTGTATGCTTTACTTGTACTTGAGTAACCAACAAGTATTCCTTTGTCCACACGAGAGTCAAACTTTCCCATTATTCCATATTCTCTTTTGATGTAGAATTTGCTTCCAAAAACTCTGAAGTGATTCACATTTGTTGGTCTTCCTTTCCATAGCTCGTAGGAAGTTTTATCAGTGTTATTTCTGAGCATTACTCTGTTTTGAATGTGAACTATTGTATGCATTTCCTGTGTCCAAAATATATTTTCCAATTTGGAATCCATTAACATTGTTTGAGCCATTTCTTGTACTGTCCTGTTCTTTCTTTCAACAACTCCATTATGTTGAGGTGTCCTAGCAATGAAGAATTGCCTTTTTATTCCATGACTGCTACAGTAGTCCATAAATTCCTTTGAAGTGAACTCTCCTCCATTATCATATCTCAAACATTTTATTTTTGAATCCATCTCATTTTCAACCATTTCCTTGTAGATCTTGAAGTTTTCAAAAGCTTCTAACTTGTTCTTGAGAAAGCAAACTACAGTCGTTCTTGTATAATCATCAACTAATAACATAAAGTATTTTGTGCCCTAACTTGAAGTAATCATAACTTTGTACCTGTAATGTATAAATATATGAAAATGATACACAATGTTCTTCAGTTCATTTTATGCAATTTCTCCAGGTGTCACTACTTGGAACCTCTTATAAAAAGAGTTATAGCAAAAATGACATACCTTGCTGAATTCTAACTTATTCTAGAGAGCGTACATGTAGAGCATGCCCCACATAGATTATTTGTTGAATTGATATGAAACCATTACCCAACATACTAAAGACTTTACCCTAACCAAAACATTTTTTTTCACTAAATTTGGATCTGTTATGAATAAGTTATGACGTGTTTACCCGAAACACCTGTTTTTGACTAGTTTTAGGACTAGCCACAAACCCTATTTTTCAAGGAGTGTAACTCCAAAAATACAATGAACCACAAGCTGAATTTTTTACCACATATACTTGGATATGTTGTCTCAATGGGATAGATATTTCATGGTCTGAATTATTATAGAAAAATGGTGAGATGACATGTAAATAACATACCTTAGAAAGCACCATCAAAAGAATTTATCCTTCCTTGCATTTTGGCCTTCTTTTCTTCACCTTCCCTCAGAATTTCGGCGTAGATATCCATGGTTACCTCAGACACATATATATATTAAATATTCTCAACTGTAATTAAAATTAGAGAGCCTTTCCTCTTATTTACACTCTCCAAGTAGCTTCCTTAAAAACATCTTCTAGGTCACTTGGGCCCACTTTCCTTATTTTAGGGTTAGCCCACTTCTAATTTCTCCATTAAATTTATGATTGAAATAATTTATTTTGTATTCACTTTGAATTATAATACACTCATTACTTCACTTTATTATTTACCTTTTAAAATATCTTAAACCACTTTGACTTTCACTTTTATTATCTTTTAAAAATATCTTAAACCACTTTTTGACTACTTTGACCTTTTTGGGGTTTTAGATGACATATGAGGGTCCTCCAACTTCTCTGGTGATCACCATAACTCTCAAACCATGGAGGATTTATGTGACGCCCACATACCACAAAAAAATGAAATGACATGTACTATTCATATAGAATAGTATTATTGAAAATATATCATAACTCATATTATTATCCATCAAAAAAACTTGCATCCATTACCCAAACCTGGGTCTCTAACTTCATGGCCATAACTTTCAACCGTGAGGAGTTAGGACGTGCTCCACATACCAATGGAAATGGAATGACAATCAATATCCATATAGGATAGTTTACCTAACAAATTCATTGTCCTTGATATCATTATTCCCACAATTACATGGGTTCTCTTACTCCAAGAAGCGTCTTCCCGTGAGTTTTCAACACCATAATGGGACCACTTTTGGAGTTCATCCATCTTTACTCTTTATCAACCATAACAAGACAATAATGAGTCATATTTACATCAAACAATCTTGGGTCCATTACTCCATTACTCGACCTTTGTGCTACAGAGCTTTCCTCAAGGGTTGACATCAATAAAACCAACCTTAATCAACAAAAATACTCTATAGATAATGACATTGTACTTATACTATGAAGATGTTAAAGACACACACTTCCATTCTTGCACGTGTCTCCTCTATGTCATCCTTTGAATGATACAATATCCATACACCATGAATAGTGTTTGGAACTGATTTTTTCCATCATTTTTTAGATCCTACAATATTACATGGAAACCCCATACAAAACTTCTGTGATACCAATATGATATATAAACTATAGTCTATCATGGGTATTACATTGGACACTTTGTTACAAGACATCTTAAATTATACTACAAAATACCATGAGATTATACTCACTTATACAATGTTTTCTTATGATCAAAATGTAATATTACAAGTATATTAGTCAAAATATTTAAATGAATTGAGAATATAAGAGAGAACATATATTAGTAAAATGAGCACACCAACACAAGGAATAATAATATGTACTATGGGAAACCTGATTTGGGAAAAACCAACAAGAAAATGAGCAATGCACCTTGTTGTTTGCAAACAATCATGGACTCACTATGGAGTCACAATAGACACTATCACTTGCGAAAAAATTCTATAAGGTCATTTTCTACCTTTGTTTTACTCAAATATAACAATCATTTTTTTCTAGTCATATATATTACAACTGTCTTCTTCAACATTTTGTGTATCAAGGGAACCCAATGCTTTTGAATATAAGAGAAATCCTTTTCACCATATAACCTACCACTAGCATAATGAAATTCTTCATGGGTTCTCATAATTAGAGGTGGGATACAAATTAGATGGGAAATTCTAAATTGTTTCTTCTCTGCCTTCCCACATAATTACAATCACCCTCATTGGGTCATGCTTGCTTGCCAATACCTACACAAATTCCTTGTACAACATTACCTTAGGATATGGAATCTTGGAAATGGTTTTCATAGTGTGTAGGGTGTATGAGGAAAGCCTCATATTGTTAGCTAAGTATATATCCCTTTCCTTAGTGATAGTCCCCCTAATCAACCAAAGGACTACATTGAAACAAGGGAGAATCTTTGGCTAGGTTGCAACTTTGTGAAATTGAGACAACTATACCATGTAGTTCATTTAGATAGGTTCCATTGTTTCTTTGATATATTCTCAAGGAATAAATTACAACATTTTTGGTGCTCTTTAATATGTTTATAAAAACTTACCAAAATTTTGATTAGATGGAATGCGAGTGCTCAGAGCTATATCACTAAAGATTCGATCTCGTGATGTATAGCGTTGGGTTATTTTGAGATTTTCCTTCCACCCCAATAAATCTGAGAAGCATTCATTTAATTATTTTGACTCAATTCCCACCCAACATGATTATTTTCTGCAACATTTAATATATTTTCCCAACACCTTCCCAAAATACTAAGTGAAGAAATACTTTGCGTTTTCTCAAAGTTTTGGCTCCAACCCTAGATGCAAAAGTCTTACATGTCAAGTTATTTTTTCAATGTTTATCTTTTTTATCTACTATAATATGAAGATTGTTGGACTAAATTTTCCTTCTCCCTTGATGGAGTGTAGGTACAAACAAATATGTATCTATCAAACCTATCATCCATCTCGAAATGATGAAATTTTGAGAGGGACAAGGGTAAACATATCCAAAACATGTTACAAGGCAAAATCAACTAGAGGTGAAAGGTCAAAAGAAAGTTTGGTAAGCGCATGAAATTTCCTTATCAAGGAGGATCATGCTCTTATGAAGATGAGAGAATAGGTATTAATGAGGTTCCCTTTGAGGTACACAAAACACTCAATCGAATAGTGGGTACCCAAGGAACTTTCGAAGTTGGACACAAACTTCTGTGTTAATGAGAGGATGTGACGATTCACTATCCATCCATGAACTTGGTTTATTCATGGGTGACATAAAGGCAAAATGGCAGGATTATTTATCTGCTTTGAGTATGTCGGGCCATGTTACAAATATGGATATTGGTTGAGGCTAGTCTAATATATCCCTAGTATGCAGAGATACGCACACGCCGCAAATTATATACAATGGAAAGACAATAATAAAATAAAGAGCTTTTACTTATGGCTATTGATGGAAGGCCAAAGGAATTGGGGAATATTGTAGGTATTATAAATAGTACAAGGCCTCGGACAACAAGAAAGGAACCCAATAGCATTTTTGAGGAGCATGAAAGTACAAGTGGCAATAGGATATTTATATGTGCAGTGAAAACAATAACGAAATGTGAAGAGCTGTCGGGTCGACAATTTGAATCTGAGTTGACCCAGAATGTCTTCTTTTCACGGCACAAACCCATTATACCCAAACTTAAAAATGGATTACTTGATTTGTAAATGTTTCATTTGTGACAAAATTTTATTTTATTTCCGAATGTTCCATTTGCTAATTTTTGCTCAATGTTTCATTTCCAAAATATTTGCTAATTTGTATGTGTGAATGTTCTATTTGATAACATTTTCCAATATTCCATTATTCTGCTATATTGTTTTTTCAATATTTCTTACAAGCACTAACATTCTTCTTCACTCGCCAGAGTGGTGATCTAGGCAAAGGTCTTCGCTCCTAAAGTGTTATTATCGTGACTCAAAATGATGAAAAATATAAGCTGCATGAAGATATATTTGACTTAGAGACCCTTGTATTAATAGAATTGTCCCAAGAAAGCAGCCACAATAGGAATTGACATTTATCGCTATTACCGAAACCTACGAGGATTTGGGAAGGATGGTTGAATTACATGTTAACATAGAAAATTATGGGGTAAGTCACGTCATCTAACAATATCAATTTTGGTTTTAAATTTTGTAATTTGATATATGCAATTAATATATATTTATCATTGTAGAATTTTTGTGAGATCGATGAGAGGTGAAGCGGAAGGTCCTGGTAGTAGTATGTGGATCAGAATAAAACCCGCGATGGCCACATAGCCACTGTGGATATTTTCCAACCCAAGTGTGTCACCTTAGATTGATTCTATACCTTCTAGGGGTAATGCCACCACAAACACCTGGTAGACGGTAAGGTGGTGATCATGATCATGGAACTCATCACTCTTCCATTGATTATTACCCTGTTGCTACATGTATCCAAAGAACAAGAACAACAACGGTATCATTTTGGTCGACTAGGACATGGGTTCCTCTAAAAATAGTATAGCTACTAGGTATTTGATATATGTCTTTATCGAGATTCCTATTATATAATTGTTTAAACAATCACATATCGTGAGATTTAAATTACTAATGATGATGATGCTTTACAGAAAAATGTTCTACAATAGTTTGCATGACTATGCATTAGAACTTTTGGGCCAATTCATTCAACTACTTATGGAATTGAAAAAATCCAAACTGAAAAGCCTTCTTATCTCCACATTGGTTGGTGATTTTGGTGACTCATTCAATAAGACGAAAGTCCTAAAAAGGACCAACAAGAATTTGAAACATGTTAGAAAGGCATATAAGAATAAATTAGTACAAGAACCCAAGTGCGAACACCCTTTGGTTGTCCCCGAGAGGGAGTGGAAAGAAATTATTCCCGATGCAAGATAATTAGTGATGAAATCAAAAGGGAAGAAACCACCTGGCCCCGGAAGTTAAGAAGTGTTTTAAATTTACTATGATGGTATTTTTTTTTTACTTTACAAGGAAAACAATTAATACCCAACATATTTCAAAAAATAATATGTGACTCCAAGACACTTCCATGAAACAAGGAAAGACAAGAAAAACATGGCTAACATAAACTAGGCCAAGGTATATGGGATATTGAAGGTACCGGCTGCAGTGCCTAAACATTTTCCTTTTTTTTTTTATCATCATCACAAAATATGTAATTCATTGTAGCTAGTGGCTAATGATTTTGATATTGCTCAATGCAGTGGGGATTTGTTCAATGACCAAGCCATAGAAGAAGATCTAAAGGTTGGGTTCACATAAGGTTTTGATGGCATGGTGGCACGACAAAGAAGATTAGAAATCGCCATGTGTCTCTGTGGAGGACATGGTAAACAAAATGAAATTAAAAACTTGTTTATTAGTTTTTACTCATTGATTGTTTGTAATTTAAAATATATTTTTATTCATTTAAAATGTAAAATAATGTGTGTCTTTTTCCACATTCACAGGAGAGTAAAAATGCTAACAATGCTCATGATGTATCGGCCGATGAACCACATCCCAACCCACATATTGATTCAAGCATTGTTGCCAAGGACCATTACATGTGGTATAGCAGCAGCTTTAATGTTTTTCCATTTTTCAATGAGCATTAATATTTAGGGTATATTCTGTGCTAAATATTTATATTGTTTCATATGGAAGAGTGTGTAGATGATGATTGAGAGAGGACATAAACAAGTGCAAAAACAACAATGCGACCACCAACCATCAAGCTTACCGCAGACTGATAATCTAGGTATAAACATTGTAATTAAATCTCGTATTAATTAAATTTCCCTAGGAACAAGGAATAACAATATCACTCTGATTTTTTGTTTTTGTGTGTGGATGTCTTATGATGTGCATCCTCAAACTCCATGCCAAAATAATAGAAGATCATCATGGCATGAGGTGTTGAGTACTCATGATGCAACACTTCAAGAAGGCCCATAACTGTGGGGGATCAATTAAATTATGATGATGACTTAATTTGTGCTTTCATGGAGACCACAAGAAGAAGAAGAAGAAGAAAAAACAAATGATTAGACATTTTATTAATATAAATCCAATATATTCTGGTCCAATGTAATGTATTTTGAGCCTTTTCCTACATGTCATGGAATGTTATTTTTCATGTTTTTGGTTTTTAGCACATGGCGATGAATGTGTTTTGCTTACATTTAATGTTACTAACATTTCTAATTATAGTTGTAAAATCTAAATAGATTGGGTATGGGGAAATGAGAGTGATGAGAGGGGAGGGCCAAAAAGATTCCACCTCACTTGGTTGGTCATGTTCAAGACAAAATAATTATTCTTGAACCAAGAGAATCTCATTTAGGCATTCCACTTTTATCATTAATTTGTAGAGTTGTTGCATGTTTAATTACCATTTCTGAAATATAATTAAGTCATGTGTTGAATCGCAGGATGGAGAGGAGCGGCATTGGAGGCACCCCATCACTAAAGGTATGGATCTTGTTAAGGACCTGTTTAAGGTGATTTTTGGTTGATTTATGACTATCATGATATTTCGTAATGAATGTAGAGATCACGATTTTTTTTAGGAAATTGAATTTAAGAAGACAAAGTTATCCTCTTCATATGCTTCTTTCTCCTCCTAGGAGGTTTGAACCTCCTAACCTAACCTAGATAACAATTCTGCTATCTCTCAAGGCCTACCCTAAACCTGCTAACCTACATCCTAAGCCTACCAATCCTAGACTCTTAGTGGCCTAACACAAGACATATAGACCTAATATCTATAGCTCCCTAAAGATACTAAAGATACTAAGTTGGCACTCAATTTAGGGCTGACATAACTATTACAAAGATAGTTCCACCATTTTAATGTTAGATATAGATTCACTCTGACACAATCCCCACATTCTTGGAAGTTTTGGGGCGAATAATATATCATTTGATTTACAAAATGTCTAGAAAAACATGCCATTGTAACTAACTTCAAAAAGTCGATAACTTTGATCATGTCCCTTCTAACTAGATTAAGATACTAAGTTCCATATAAGTATACCATGCAATTGTTGTTGTCACCATGTTTGTGTGGGTTTTTTCTTTGTCACTTATTTATTAAATATTTCCTTGAGCTCAATGATATAGTTGAACCTCGTGACAAAGGTCAATAATTGTAATTATGTTCCCATAGTTGTGTGCAACTTATAATCATTTATCATAAATAAATAATTGATCTTTTCTTAAATTTGGATTTGAGTCCTAGTTGATGCTATAATTTGGATTTATGTGATGTGTGGTGATTAATTGTAGCAATGGAAATAAATTCTTATCATTCAATTGAGTTAATTAATTAGGTGTGTATTACCCCCTTCATAAAACCAACCTTCAATTGCTAGGTATTTTTAATTTCACCCATCGTTACATAATCAAGTCCTCTCAAATCTGTACTCTCCCCTAAAGACATTGTCAGGGAATGAATTGACTAATCTGCGGTTGGTGACTCACTGGGGAAATCATATTCTCCCTTCTCTATTTTAGTACTATTTTTATAGTGACATCAAGGGCTTCATCTTTTAACGAGGATGAGCATCCCTTTTCATGTTACATATGAAATTTCCATTTTCATTCATTTATCTTTTTCAGAAGTTTAACTTATTTTGTTTTATAGTTCATATTATAGGAGTTTCTACTAGGATCCCACAATGGGTCACTACTCAATTGTACTTTGAGTCCCATTGACCTATCTTTGAGGTCATTAGTGAACATTGATAAAATTATCATATCTTGGTATTCTTACATTTCCTTATTATTGGGTACTTTATCATAAAAAGAAAAACTCGGAAGTCGGGTATCCTAACATAAGAAAGGATCAAGAAAATGATTTCTAGTAAATCCATAATCATTCATTTGTAAGAAAATATACATTGCACATTGAGAATCTCTCCAAAGGAAAGAAACATGCCATACATTTAGTAAAATGGGGATCAAATTTTTTGCATTTATTTATAATATTCATTTAAAAGGAAGCATTACTTAGGTCCAGTTAATAATAAGTTGTTTATATGTCAGCATTTTGAGAAGATCAAGAATTTCTACTTAGGTAGTGTTGACATTAATAATACACATGCTTGGTTTGAACACAACTTTATTGAAATGGTAAATATTAAAAGTGTTTCAAGGAATTCCCTTTGGACAACACTCTTTGTGAAGTTTGTTGCCCATATTCATTAGCAACCTACCATAACCTATCCACCACTCTAAACTATTAGACTCCTAACGCAAGATATCTAGGCCTCTCTCCTACTATCCTAAAACTCATGTCCATCCTTAGGAATGTCTACCATTTGACTTTCCTAAGATATTTTTGCATCCCCAACCTTACCTAACGTTGACCTATTTTTATACTAGCTCACCCTAGGATATCTCCCATTTCATGCCTAGGCCATTATCTCCCTAACGCAATGTCATTAACCCTATCTCCTAAAAATTTAGACACCCCACAACTACCTATAGAAACCCTTACTGTTGATTGTCTTGAAGTCTTAATTTAAGACCCTATTCCACTTTGACACACCCCTCAAAACAAACTCACATACCTCATAATCACTCTACCTAAACTGCCTCCCAAACTCTCCAATTCAAAAATTAGTAAAACCTTCAATTATGACTGTGTGAACATAATCATTCTCAACCACATTTAATTTGTTTTTGATAGAGATAATTCATGGGGGAACATAACCTACAATCTGCATACATAAGCAACATTAAAAAATCTTAACTTGTGTGCATTTGGAGGTGTTACATATATCATTTGCATTTGCATATTTAGGACAAGCAGGACTGATACATATTGAATTGAAGTCAAATAGACAATCCCAACTTCTGATATGTAATGAACTAAGAAGGATACTATTGGATTATTGGATTGACACATATGAAACATTTTGTGGCTTTGAAATATTGATGTCTTGAAATTAGTTTGATCAAAATCATAGATACTTCAAAGAAAATCATTTTGCTCTATTAGGCAATTGTGTATATCATTAAAATTTAGTCATTGTTTGATCTTAATAATTTGAATACTTGCATTGTTCTTGAGATTGAAAACATCATCCTCCAGGCATTGTATACAAACACAAACAAATGTGGTATTTGCACACTTAAGTGAATATCTTGTTGTCACATACATTCCCTTGAATCATTCATTGAATATCGTTTAGATGAGTTTACATGAAAGAGTGTTTTATTATTTCATTGTATGTAGTTTTGTCATATCATGGTCTATGTGAAATTTGAGATATTTTCACTATTCGTTTTTTCAAAAATAAAAGAATCTATGTACATTGTGAAAGACGGGCCCTCAGTAGGAAAGTTTCCATTGGTGGGTTGTTTAACCTAGTGAACCATGAAGGAAAACATGTAACATACCATGATTTTATGGAAAAGTGGGCACCAATCTATTTTGGCTCTACTCAATATACTGATATTTTCCTGGATGAAATTTAGAAAATGGTTGTTGAAATTGGTAAAATAAGTATGTTATTAACTCTTCAATAATCTAGGTTCAACATTGATTTATCATGAAACAAAATTATTTTCCTTGCATGAAAAAATGTTATGGGTATATTGGCAAGTAGTAATCATAGTTCATAAATTTTTTTTTGGCCCAATTGTATCTGAAAATTGTTAAATATTAAAATTGACTATGGATAGATTATTTGTATAACTACCAAATGCACATATTTTAAGTTAATACATTTCATAGGATTGATGTGTTTCTTATTAATATGCATATTGTACATAGCTATGCCTTCAATTTTTATTTTGTCTAGATGAGATATATAAAGATTCTGGTCATATGTTGATGACTATCAATCTCTAGGGTCTCAGACGTGCCCTGAAGGATGCATATCTTCTTTACATGTTGTTGTAGCTTCTAAATTTCATCTTCTTGTTCCCTAGATTTTTCTCTTAGACATTGATTTTCCACATCTAACATGAATTCCTTCGATATAATAGTTCCCAACTACTCCGTAATGGAGGTCTATTGCTGTGAAAGATCCTCCACCCAACTCTCTAGATTCACTTTCCACAATTTGAGGCTCAATATTAAACCCTCTAGCATGGATTGAGACTCATCACAATGGTTCTTACATCTAGAAATGATAAGGTAAATTGGATCACAGGTATTTACCATTAGGGGGTTGACTCCAATGATATCTTCAAGCATATAATGAAAGTGTTATATCTCCAAGAAATCATTCCTTGACTGTAGAAGGGTGTAATATTGCTAACTTAAATATATCAATAAATTGTGGAGGAAAAATGATCAAATCGGATGACATTATAAACTCACATCCATTTAGAAGACATGGGTCACTTGAAAGACCAAGGATTTAACCTATGCTTCTCAAGAGGTTTTAGTCAATGTGTGAAAACATGGAGAAGACTCCATTATGCTAGCAATAAATACCTACACAAATGCATATGTGAATGGACAATAATGATAGGTAAGATGCTTCTTCATACCAAAGATAACACATATAAGATTTGTATATAGTAGATGGAGAGACATAATAAGTAAATACTTTGGTACTTGGTTATGAATGCATTGATAGTATGACAACTATCTGGCACTAAGACACACATAAGAAGTAATGTATACAAGTCTAATATACCAACAAAGAGATGGGATGACATCCTTCTTTCGTTGAGTATAAATAAACTTGGAAAGAAAAGGAAGGAACCGAATAAAACAAAGTGAAAGAAGCTCAATGTCAAGATATATTCATGGAAATCTCCAAAGGATGAAATGTACAAGTCTTCAAGAATAGAACCATAGCCCTCAGACTGTTCCCCCCCCCTTTGGTGTGTTAGAATTCTTAGGATTTTATAGCCCTTACATCAAGGTTTCAAGATCCTAATTTAATGGATCTGAAATACAAAAAATAAACATAATCAATTTGATGTTTTAGCATAAATGATCCAATCTTATCATCATAATCCAAATTTGACAACCTGGAGAATTATATGGCAGCTTGCTAGTGAAAATCACAGATTTTGAAATTTGTCTTTGATGGCTGGGCTATTTTTGTCAAGAATAAACATGCCATTTGGCTTCATCCCCTTACCATATGCCTTCAAAGCTTGATGAAGAGGATGATATATCTTATAATAATTATTATCTTTACTCTGAGATCATTCCCACAGATTCTCGAAACGGAAAAATGCGATCTGGGCAGAAAAAAGACCCATCTAGACTCTTTCAAAGCTTTCAATTAATTTACTAGTCATGTATTTTAACTTTTAGTCGCCGAAATTCATAGCTTTTCAGCGGCTCATTACACCGTAAATTTCACATTTGTCTGTTGAAAGATAAAATTAACCTTTGGCCTATTTTTAGAGGTGAAATCCTCATTTTATTGAATTTATGTGAATTTGAGCCTTTCTCAAAACCTCTAAAACTTTAAGATTTAAAAATAAAATTATTATCTTTAATTTGAGATCATTCCCATAGATTTTGGAAATGGAAAAAAGTGATTTGGACATAAAGAAGACTGATATGGACTCTTCAGATCTTTCATCGGCTTACTATTCGTGTATTTTTCCTTTTAATCATCGAAAGTAAGAACTTTTCAGTGGCTCATTAAACTGTAAATTTCACATTTAGCCGTCGAAAGATAAAATTAACCTTTTTCCTATTCTTAGTGGTGAAATCCTCATTTAATTGAATTTATATGAATTTGAGCCTTTCTCAAAACCTCTAAAACTTTAAGATTTAAAAATAACTTTTCTACCTAATGATCCTCTTATCATGTAATTTGGGAAATATTAGCAACTGGTTTTTGATCGCTAACAGAACCCGAACATTATTTCTGTGTGAATGGCATATTTTTTTTTTTTTAAACCCCAACATTAGTCGCTCTAGTGATGAACAGGTTCGTCACTTGTATATCCATTTGGTCTCTTGACTAAGTTTTCCAGGGTTGTCTTGGTCTCTCTTGGGACTAATATTAGTCATAAGAGCGACTAACATTAGTTGCTAGACCGACTAATTATGGTCACTAGAGTGACCAAGGTTATGTTTTCCTTAGAGATGCTAGCAAGGCTTGCGACTAAAGTGGGTCGTTAGACCGACTAACATTAGTCACTATACCGATTAATTATGGTCGCTAGAGTGACCAAGGTTATGTTTTCCTTAGATATGGTAGCAAGGCTTGCGACTAAAGTGGGTCGTTAGACCAACTAACATTAGTCGCTAGACCGACTAATTATGGTCGCTAGAGTGACCAAGGTAATGTTTTCCTTAGAGATGCTAGCAAGGCTTGCGACTAAAGTGGGTCTCTAGACCGACTAATCTTGGTGGATATACTGACGAATGATAACTTTTCCCTATTGTGTATAGGATTCTTTTCCCGGCCGCTAGACCGGAAAATATCCATGTGTAGTTGCTAGACCGACGAATCTATTCCGACAAAAAAAAAAAATCATCTTGGTCGCAACAACGACCCTATTCTGACAAACATTCCTCGCAAAAATGTTCAAATTTAGTAGTTCTTTTACTTCTCTTGTTTGTCAACGTCCAACCCCTTTGCTTTTTATAAAATTCATCATTCATCATGGCTTGAAATGAAGAATTTAACAACTTAGAAATATAATTCTCAAAAGGCATGCAATATTTGATCTTCTATTTTGTGCATGGGAAAGTTTGTTGTGCAAGTTCTCTAATAATCAATTATATAAGAAAATGTATTCAGTCAACTTCAATGCACAAGGATTTATGTTAGATGGTTTTTTCTTAAACACTATTTTATAAACCTAAAACCTATGCTCCTTACTCATAGCATTTTCCTACCATATTTGTGTTGTTAGTGTCATCCCTATGATTTAATTTCTTTGGTTTATCTTAATGGTGAGGAGATTTAATGCAAAGGAATTTTTTCTTTATCATACTAACTAAATTTAATAATAGATGGATATAAGTGCATAATCCTAGTTCTGGCTCACACTAATTAAATTTTGGAACTTGATATTAAGTTGGTAGGTTGATTAAGATGACTACCTACTGTCGATGGTCTAGAATTGAGTTAATTATGACTTGGGTAGAGTTTCCTTATTTTGCAGAGTAATGGAAAAACTATAGTACTAGTGAAGAAGATTTTCCTTAAGTTGTGAAATTGTCCTTATTATGAGAAAAACAATTATGGATTATAATGTATATTTATGATGGATTTAGAAATTAGATTTTCACGCACAATGAATATTTAATGTTGATGAACGATTGCCTTAGAAATTACATTTCTCGTGTGTAATGAATATTTAATATTGATTAATGATTGTTTTAATTTAGTTTTCTCACGTGCCATGAAATAATGTTGATGTATGATTGATAAAGTTGATGATTACCCTTGCTCCATGAATAATTGATGATTAGGATTGATTGATTGATCTAGTTGACTTCATCTTGATTGGGTTAGTGGGATCTAGACACCTCCTTGTTCCTCAGAACAGTCGGCAGCCCTGAGACCTTAAATGGTCAAAATAAATTGGATGAAACCTGAGCTTGAGCATTTCTTATGTGTCCTGGAGGTCCTGACCATGCAGGATAGGTTGGGCAGGTAGTTCCTTATTATTCAACGGTATGGTTGATCATTAATTAATTGCTTCAGTTGATTTGGTTGTGTTGAATTGCGTCACTATTTCTTATGAATATGTGTTTATCATGTGTCATTATCATTTATGTTAATGCATTGGCTTGTGTCATTATTGACTTCGATTATGTGTCGCTTGCAATTATTTTAATTATGATGTCATGTTGATTATGTGTTGCTATGAATTGTGTGCTGATGCTAATTTCCTAATGCTTTAAAAATAAATTACCTATTTTACTTCAGTTGTTGTCGTAACAGTGGGGTCGTTGCATAATGGACCATGAAAGTAAACTAAACCAAATGATTCTAGAATATGATATATTCATAAATACGTGTACCTTCAATGCAAAATATAAAATTATGGAATGTACATGTCATGTGTTTAAATAAATTGTAATGGTATTTTATCTTCAATTATTCATTCATGATCATATTAGGACATTTTCCACTTTCTAACATTTTTTTTTCTTGATTGAACTTCTATGAACTTTATGCGCACTGTAGATACCAAATGACTATATTGACAACTTATGACATTCGACTGATAGTCTTGAAAGTGAACATGAGTATTTGTTTGATGGGTTTCTTGAAAAAAATAGCCTTTCAATATGATGGATCCTCTTTCATATATAAAATCGTTATCATCAAAATATTCTAATAACTTCATCTTTTGTTCTATGCATCACATCAAATAATATTTCATGTTTTTAGTGTTGCCTACAGGTGCAATGATGACAAAGAAATCTCCTGCAAATAATTCAATATGTTCCAACAAATAGTTCGCGTTATATTATCACACATTCACGTGACATTAAACTTGAATCTATTACATATATAAATTTTATATATCCAACTTACAAGTACATATACAAATTGTTTAAATATTTAAACATAAAAACTACCTTCTCTAACAAGATCAGAAATTCTATCGCCATCAACTGACACTATAGTTTCATTTGATTCCATCTCCTCTGATATTGCAAGTGGAATTTTCCCTTTTATATTAAGTTCATTATGTATCGAATATTTAACATATTCCACATTTTCATTTTCACAAATCTCTATGGATTATGTGTCCTCTATGCAAACTGAACAAAAACAAGATTAATTTCTTCTATCAATTGAAAACACATTTTGATATCGTTTTGTTTTAACTGAATGCACTTTTCGTGTCCCATGTATTGTACTAGATTCAGATGGGAATGATCTATTTACATCTTGGATTCCAACATACCAAAAAAAACTGCACAAGACAAGAACTTGTTAACTTGAAATCTATCAAGAAAATGATTGAATATCATATAAATTTGAACACATGAATAAAAATATCTTATGTACATTTGTAACATGTATATATACACACCTTCACACATGTCTTGACGGATTATTTTCATGGCTTAGTGCCATTTTTCACCATTCAACAACTTGATCAATGGATTCAAATTGATTGGCATGAGGGTTCATATGATACCTTCAAAGTGCTCATTTTACACATGACCCTGCATTGTTGTGCTCTACTTTTCCATGACCAGTCTCAAAAAAATTCCAACAATGTGTAATTTTTTATTTCTTATGAAGACAACACAACCAATAGAATGATCGTGAAGATTTGAATTGACCTACACATCCATTTGATCATATCCAATGTCGATCGAATATGATCTCACAATCTTTCAATGAATCATAAAATTTATCAAAACAATGTTGTACATAATGTGTATTGTGTGCTCGATCATTACTTATATAAAAGTGATATTCTTTAATAAAATGTTGATTTTCATTGGTTCTTTCTATGTTATCAAGACTCCATTGAGCATGTCTATACAGAACATGGAAAAATATAGTGTTTTGATCATAATGATACTATTCATTTAGTATTTCTTTTTGTGCAACAAATGTGTAATTCTTCGCAAAATCAACTACATGCAAAATTGTACCTGGTGGAAACACTTCACGAGATTGTTTGAATTGTAGGTATTTCCATCGAGTTCTATGTGAATACTTGGTGTATTTATAAATTTCTTCCTCAATCTTCTTCAAAAAATCTATCACACATATTTTATCCACTTTCAAATAAATCCTTTTGGAAATAACATTTGAAGAATGTGGAGTCGTGCTAGTGATATATTCATATCTATTCCAATTGACTGTTATATTAGAAAATGATTGATCGTTCATATCAATAGGATACTTTGAGTGAAACAAACTTAGATTTCCACAACGATCACATTTCTTTCCACCAACACATTTGTTTTGGTAAAATAATCCATCACCTTCTCTTTCACATAGAATTTCAGATATAAAAGCACATAATGTGGAAGGAGTAGGTGTACTTGGCCATAAATTCTTACCAAAATCAAGAAAAGTATCGTAATATAACTCAAATTCCACATGATAATGACAACAACAAGTGTCATGAACAATGATGGGTGTAACAAACCATGGTCTTTGTTGCACAAATGTATTGATGAAAATTTTAACTTCTTTGTTCTCTTCTATGAACTTATTGAACAATTCTATCTGTTTCATTGGCAATATATGTTTTGGATGTTCTTCATATTGTTTTCATGCTATTCTTCATCGCAACATATCCCTTGTATGTGGTGAAACATGATATTTTGTCAACTAAAAATTACGAGACTATACTTTAGCATTTTCTGCAAGTCTATGTTTGTAGGGTTTTCTATAAATAACTTCCCAACAAGCAAGTTCATTGTTTGCATCCATTTGCAATCAAAAATTTCTATGTTTGTACAATGTTTTTCTTGAGGTTCCCATCGCTTTTGCCATGTTCTGTGTCAAATGGTATTTTATATTTCTAGATGAAACAATTGTTGTTTGTATCACTCTACGTGCAACACTCACATCTTTTTTTCGAGATTTTCCAAAATCTTTTAATACACTAGTTAAATTGTCAAAGACATTTTGTTTCACCATTGTATCTTTTCTTGATTTTTTAATATCCAATAATGATGTAGCTTCTTTTAACTTTCTTTACTTTATTAGTCAGAGTAAAAGTTGATCTTGTATTGTTATTGATTCATCTTTGAAAAAAGTATTATACATATTCGTAACACACTATCTTATATAATGATTAACTTCTTTCTTCCCAAATTTGTCACTATCAATATTTTCTAATATTTCATCATCAATGTTGATAGATTCTTCTGCATATTTCAATTTAAATTTTATATTAAAGAAAAAAACCAAACATAAATTTACTAAAATATATATACAAGTGTTCATCTAATTTTGTCTAGAGATTTATTTACATAACAATAGGTGATTCAACTTCTTCTTCAATTTCGGTTTCAACGAATTCATCGACATTATGGGGAAAATATATTTATGTTTTTTTAAAAACATCAAATCTGAATTACAATCAATTATATTTTAAACAATAATTTAAATAAATGATTCTAAACTTTTAATATAGACAGTATGTGTACATGCATATACTTGGTTGGACTTCTTCTTGTTGAAAATATCTATTTACATCATCATCGTTTCTTTCTTCAATATTTTCACATTCTTGTTTATTTCTCTAATAATGATCTTTCCTTTGTTCATTATGGCGAGTTTCATCTCGAGTGCAATCAAATTTTCTCTTGTGAAAACTTTTGTTTCCCATGAGTGTAGTTATCTGTAAAAGTTTTAAAACAAATCAACATTCCAGAATAGCCTAAAAAAAACTTCAATCTCAAAAAAATTATTAAAAGATAATATCAATAATTTTATGTTAAACAACGCCTTCACATTGAAAAAATGTTCAATAACGCCTTCACCTTGAAAAAATGTTCAACAACTCCTTTAATATATATATATATATATATTTCATTCAAAACATCAACCACCTTGTTCAAAACAATGAAAAAGATGATTCAAAATTTTGCTTAGGAGCTCCACTTATGCAAAACCATGAAACGAGAGTGTGAATTGTGTTAAATTGGTTCAACTAAAATAATATTTATAATATTTGGATCCAATTGAAACGAAATGACGTGTCCTTTCATTTTTTCCAACCGACGAAATTCTCTCACCCATATTTCGGCCAAAAAACCAATGTTCGGCCCAAAAACTAGGAATTCGTTTATTTTTTACGGATTCCATTAGTAAAATATATTTCAACCAAAAAAAATACCTTTTCGGTTGAAATATTCTTTCGGCCGAAACCCTCGAATGGGACTGGTTGCAAGAACCTAATAATTCCCTCCATCTTACTTGAACTTTGGAGGTTGTAGACTCGTACAAATACTCAGAATTTAGATTCAAAACCAATACCATCATTTGCAAAATTGTATCTACTTTATATGGATACAATTTGTTTTCATTTTCATTATTTTTATCTAATTTTATTTAATTTTATAAAAATATCACTGCATAATATTTTTAGGTGACATTATCATTCAGTGAAATGAAATATCCTTATCCTTAAAATACACTGTGGAAAATTTAGAAACTTTTATATTCACAATCCTTAAACTGTTCTCTTCAAAAGGGTATTTTTAGATTTTAATTTTAAGTATAAATTAAGATAGATACAAGGTGGGGGGAAACATGTGTTTGAAATCTACAAGTGTTTCATCTTGTTCAACTTCAAAAAATTCTAGAAATTATAATATTCATCTGTTAGATTCAAAATTATAGTCATAAGAAAATAGAGTCTATGTAGATTGTTGCCATAAATTTAGTTTGTCAAAAAAAAAAATTTAATAGATACATTGTTTGGGGAAAACATAACTCATTATCATTCCTTTCATTTTTAAGGAACATATTGTGAAACAATTGCCAAATTGACATATCAAATCTCAATAAAAATAATTTGAAAAATATCCAGAAGAAAGCTAACAAAATTCTTCACAAGTTTTGTTTTTACTGTAAAGTGAAATTCTAAATAAAAAAAATACTTTTGTATACCGTAAGTTGAAGAACTTGTTAAAATATTGTTTTTTTTCTCATAAAACAAGCAAAATAGACACCCATCTTCATGATTTTACCCTGGAATCGGGAATATCTTTTCCACATATAACTATCAGTGGTGGGATTTGACTCTACCAAATCTTCATTGTCAAGTCGACTCAACAAGGATGCTCAACCTAAACATCCATGCATCCAAATCGTAGTCAATTTGTCGGCTAGTCTATCCATCGACCAACTATCTCTGAATATTAGTCGATTGTCCAACCAACATGTGTGTCAAATACTCAATCAATTGATGTAGATATCTAGTCAATCGTTTGATTGACTATTTCCGGATGTAGATCGACCACCCGACCATCTAATTCCAGGAGAATTTTGATGAACCAACATAAATTGATGTTCCAACAGTTACATAAATCCTAAATGGGAGCAAGCTATGCAAGCTGAAATGAACTCTCTTTTAAAAAATCACACTTGGGATTTAGTACCTTGACCTCAAGGGAAAAACATCCTGAAATGTCAATGGGTTTATAAGACAAATTTTACCTATGAGGGTGTTCTCAAAAGCCATAAGTATTATTTGGTCATGAAATTATTTTCTCAGCATGAAGGCATCAACTGCACTAAGACCTTTACCCATGTTGCAAAGATGAATTATGTTCGACTAATTCTTTCACTTGATACTAGCTTCGGATGGAAGATCCGCCAGATTGATGTTAAAATGTCATTTCTTCATGGTGACATCTTTAACCATTATGATACCATGAACTAAATGCATCTACAACATTATAAAATAGAGATAAAATGCAGCTAATAACTCAAATAAAACAACATATTGTAACGATCCTCCTCGTTACGACGACAACTTCTTATAACAAGTGCAATTTTTTTTTTTTCTTTTAAAGTGTGCGCGCGTGTGTACAAGGGAAACAAACACATTCGACTCTGCGTCGCCACCCAACGATGAACACGATGCAAACCACGACGAACTCAAGAAGATGACAAAAGACGCACAACAAGTAACAACATGCATTTAACGACGATCAATCGACAATAAGTAAGACCGACTACTCGCCCGTCCTACCCTACAATGGTTAGGACCTTCAAGACACATAAGCAACGATCAAGCCCAGGTTCCCATCGATTTTAACCATTTAAGGTCTCAGGGCTGGCGACTGTTCTGAGGAACATGGAGGTGTCTACATTCCTGCCCAACACAACTGACCAAGCATACTGAAGGTTTACCAACCAAGTACAAACATTAATTAAAAAGAACAACAATCCTCAACGGGAAGCAGAAGCTAGAAATGACCTCAACAATTACCATGCCATTAATCCTGGATAAAAGGTCAATATCTATGATCTAAATTGACGCTAAATACAGATCACTGAACCGGTCTAAGTTTATCATTGTCTTACAATCCAATAGCAGGTCAGAAATCAAATTACTGATAACAACTTTATATTAGAATTGAAATCATTTAAAATTTGCAATTAGGTCAACATGTTACCTTAATTTAGCATTAAGAGTCGATCTAAATTAAGGGTTTAACAATTTATAAACAAAGGTACCAAGTCATAATAAATAAATGAATCCCTCCTTTAAGTAAAAATAAAAAGAATTAAATCCCTTCTTAATTAAACAAATCCCCTTTTTAAAATAAATAAATCCCTTCTATACATAAATAATAAATAAATCCCTTTCTAAAAATAAATACATAACAATGGTACCAAGTCAAATAAATTAATTTCTCTTTAAAAATAATCCCTTCTTTAAACATCTAAGAATAAAGAATTCCCTTCTTAAATTAATTACGTAACAATGGTACCAAGCCAAGTAAATTGATTTCTCTTTAAAAATAATCCCTTCTTTAAACATCTAAGAATAAATAATTCCCTTCTTAAATTAAATATGTAACAATGGTACCAAGCCACAATAAATTAATTTCTCAAAAAAATAAATCCCTTCTTTTAAACATCTAAGAATAAATAATTCCCTTCTTAAATTAAATACGTAACAATGGTACCAAGCCACAATAAATTAATTTCTCAAAAAAACAAATCCCTTCTTTAAACATTTAAGACTCACCATTCAGGAATCATGTTTTCAACTAAACGTGTTGTTTTCAGTAAACATTCCTTAACATCTTCTAAATTAAATAAATAAACAAAAACCTTCCTTTTTCAACTACCTCTTCTAGAATTAGTAATTGAAGACATTAATTTCTTATTGGTCCAGTAGTAATTAATGACAGTAATGAAGACGGTAAAAAGTAATGGAAGACAGTAATTGAGGACAGCGAGTTAAGACAAGGAAAGTAAATTTCGCCAGGAAAAACATGAATAAAGGTTTACCCTGCGCATAAGGGGATTTTAACCAATATCTCGATACTAAATACGGCAGAAGGGGTTAACCCAACTTTGGCAAGGATTGAGACAGAACGGGTTTAACGGCCATTACCAATGCATTGGAAGCTCACCTACTCAATCAATAATGTCTTACCAACTAAATGAAACGGGCTCATCCAGCTCAGCATATTTAATCACTATCAGTCGGGATGGCCATTCGCGGCCTACCTTACAGGCATTTTTTTTTTTTGCTATAACTCCATAGTGCAATTAAATGGTGGAGTGGAAGGCTGTAACTTCGCGGGGTTGAACATGGGGCACACAGTGTTATCGCTGTGTGCATGTGATGTACACAACAACAAGTTCTCTTCCAGGCGATCCATGCAGTGGTAAGGGATTGGGAAAAATGTTTAGGAGAACGAGCTATGGGCAAAGAAAGGGGTGGAATCGCAACTCAAAACGTGGCCCATAAATCAAAACGCAGTCAAAAATCAACACAGCAATAAAGAAGAACGCGGACATCAAGGAAACCATAGTAATTTAAAATCTTTGTATCAAACAAAAATTCGGGGTCAACCTTGTGGTAAAAACATAACTGCTGGAAAATGAATAAATGGAGGTGACTAAAGGGAAGGCGAATCCCCTCAATGCGAGACATTAAAGAGGTAATGGAATACCTATTGACTCCTCATGCTCTGCTAAAGACTAGTGGTTGATGGATTTGTCAGTGGATTTTGTCCGTTCTAAGGGGACCCTCGGCTTGGTGGAAAAATGAATTACCAGTTGGGACAAGAGAGTTGGTAAAGGCACCCAATTCATCTGAACATGGGCCTTTTGTCTTTAATCCTTTAACTATCCAAGTGAGATGAATATCTACTAGTGCACACATAAATTTGAATGGTGCACATAGAGGGCGCATATTTCAGGTATGTAATGACCCAATCCTTATGGATTGCTGAGCCTTATTTACGGTAAGGAGTACGCCCTCAACTTCTTCTTAAAAACACACAAAGCCAACAGCCAACAACCCACGGCATGCAAAACGAATTTTCCAGAAACGAAATTTTAGAACAAATTACCAAAACAAAATTTTCCAAAAACAATATCACTGTAACCATACACAAAAACGAAATTGCCAGAAGAGTTTTCTTTAGTAACTAATTTACAAGGCCAATTGCCAAAACAATTTCAGAAATGAAATCACAGAATTAAACTTACAATTGAGAATGCCAGGAATGAAATGCTAGCCCGAAATTGCCCGAACGAAATCTCCAACTAATCTTAAGAAAAGAAAAAAAAATCCCTTACACCCATTACAAAATGAATCCAAATTTAATAGTTGATTTCTATGTGATTAACAGTTGTATTAACTATATATCAACTACAAAATGATTCGCCAATACAGTATGACCTTGAAACGTTACGCTAACAGATGATCCCCCTTTCTTCCTCCTCCTTCCTCTCTTTTATAAAGTTTTAGAACTTCCAATCTTTCCCTAAATCGAAGTTTTAATGAAAATCTTCTAAACATTCTCCATCATACAAGTGTCATTCATCCCCCACTTTCCTCCAAAATTTATTTTCTTTAATTTATTAATTGTCTCATTTCCCTCACCCACCTAGAGTTGCTCCTAAATTTACTCCTAGGTGTTCCTAGATTCCCTTACAGGTTTTAAATACTTT
>SNQJ01S0098763.1:39728-56385 GCA_010110895.2 Picea sitchensis | reverse complement strand
GACTTTAAGTAAGGAGAAAATGATAAAGAGCAAGCACCTAGAACTATCCATTAAGCTTGATGGGCTAGCTCGAGTGGTTAAGTGCTTTAAGCTTTCTATAGGAGGTCTTAGGGTTGACTCTCTACACTAACTAAATCTATTGTGTACCTCACTCGATATTCCTATCAAGTCAAACATCCTAATCAACACCGATAAGGTTGTATTGAGTACCATTTGCAAATGCGAGGAAGTCTCCAATAAATTCCCCACAAAGTTTTCCTTGGAAAAAAATGATCATTACTAAAAACATGGTAAAAGATAGAATCCAATGCTCATCCAATTACCATTGATAGTGACAAAACAAAACAGTTTGGTAGTAGTAGGAGTGCAATAGTGAATTTCTAGTACAAGAGGAGGAACTAGTCTAATTAGCCAACCAAGTTTACAATGTTTTTTTTAAGTGAGTGACCAAACCAAAAATATAGTGGAGTAGTCTTATTAACTTATTTTTGGTCATTTGTTAGACATTAATAAACTAATGTTTCATTATCTAAATGGACACCTTACATTATTTACATGCTAATTAGATTGATGTTAAGTAAGCAACCGAGTTGTTTAGATAGATTAGGTCATATTTGATACGGTGAGTGAGCGCTCTTTGTTTTAAAACCCCCCAAAAACTCTAGCTTTGATCGTTAGGATGTTGGATGATGATGGGAGGGGGACTTCACCCCTTCTTGATGAAGAAGCTCCAGCCTTCCACGCGATGGTAGTGGCTTTCGTCAAAGCCTCAAAGGTGTACCAATCCAAGTTTGTTAAAAAACTAGATGAGATCCCCAAGGTTGTCCTTTCATCCTCCACTTCTAGAAAGAAAGCTATGGCCCTGGATGATCGGGGCTTAATTAGTCAATTTACAAGAATCTAGCCATCATCGAAGACAATGGAATTTTGGCTTGAAAAAAAGTGGAAACCCCTAATTAAAGGCTCGCTGAATCACTTCTTTTGCGACAGAGGTTTCTTCACTTTTCTCTTCAGGGACAAGGAAGACAAAGATTCAATCTTCTACAATGACATGTAATTATTTGGGGTGAGAGGCTTGTATTTGAATAAATGGACCCCTGACTTCAGTCCATAAAATGACGTTCCCTTTGTAGTTTCAGTGTGGGTAAGTCTTCGTCATCTCCCTTTGCATTGTTGGAGCGACGATGCCCTTAGAAGCATTGGTAATTCCATTGGTCAGTACATTGACAAGGTAGAATTGAAGAAGAACCTCTTCTCTTGTGCCAGAATTTGTGTAGAGGTTGACCTAGAGAAAGAAATCCTTGATGCAGTGAATATTCCATTGAATAAATGAAAACATGTACAACAATTGGATTATGAATAGTTTCCATTCAAGTGCAAGTTGTGTCATGAATATGAACACTTCACAAGGAACTGCAAAAAGGTCGAAATAGCTCCTCTTAGCAATGGGCGTGAATAACAATGTCAAACAATCTCATGAAAAATGGGTTTTAATGGGAACAAAGTTCAATCCTCAGTTGGTCCTTCCTATGGGGGCTTGGGCCCTTCAGCCACCAAAATGAAATCACCCACAAAATGCACAAAGGAGAACATATCCCTTTCAGATCAGTTCGACTCTCTATCTCAGTTGGAAGAAATTTTCGAGGAGGAAATTCAGATCACTACTGGCATTGGGGTGGCCTCCAAGGAGTAACCTTCAATCCAAATCATCACTCAAAAAAATATGAAATAGAGCACTGTCTCTCTATAGTAAAAGGAAAATACTCTGGTTCTCTTTGAAATACCAATGGCAATAAGTACTGATCCACTCGATCCAAGGCCAAAAGATCAGGACTCCTTCAAAGACATCGAAATAACGTTCTCGGATGCTAAATAAAACTAAAAAATGGAATGTTTAGGAGAAGAATAGAAAGATGATTGGGCCTCAGAATAATATCTACCACATAATTTAGGGAGGCAGGATTCAAGGGCCTTCTAGGAAGAATAAGCACAAAACACATTCTTCTAGGGTCACAAAAAAATATTCCAAATATGATAGGAGGGGGATCCAAAAATGTGAAACCCCAAAGTGGAAATGATGTGAAGAAAGGGAATACCCATTAAAATCCCTTCAAATAATTATTCTGGTCTCTTGGAACTGTAGGGGGTTAGGCAACACCCCAAATACCTTGGCTATCAAACTTATAAAATCAAAAAAGCCTAGTATCCTCCTTCTTCATGAGACCAAGATGAAAGCAAACGATGTATCAAAGTTAGGGAAATGCTTGTGGAAATACAACAATCTCACAGATGAAGATGCCAGAGGTGTCTTAGGAGGACTATATACCCTATGGATCAAACAAGAGTTAAGACTATAACATCATATCAATTCCCAACATTGGATACTAACCAAGTTTTATCACAAGTAGAGCAGTTCTATAATCAAATAATTAATGTTTATATGCCAACAAACCCAATTGAAAAGTCATAGTGCTCGAGGTCACTAGTCAATCTAAAGAGTACAAGAATAATTAAGCATGGCATAATAGTTGGCGATCTAAACATAATCAGATCCAACGCTAAAAAGAGAGGGGGGATTTTCGGTAGAGACCCTTTTGAAACACTTTGGAGGAGATTATTTTAGATTGGTATATTTTAGATATCCCACATCGGCATGGTTCCTTTACGTGGTTCGTTTAGATCATTTTATTTTCCACAACAACCACCTCCACCGAAACTCTTCCATTAAATCCTTTATTATTACTTCTACCAGTTTTTACCACAAACCTATCCTCCTACATCTCCAAGTCCTCCCAAACTTTGGCTCTCTCCCCTTCTAGTTTAACCCTTTATGGAATTAACATCAAGAGGTTGTGGAGATGATTGAATCCACTTGGAATACTTTGATTCCTGGGACCTCGATCTTCATTTGGGAGAAAAAACTAGTCATGGTAAAATAGGTTTTAAAGCAATGTGCCAAGCACTCCTTTATATCCCCAACTATTGAAAAATCTGAGATTAATAATAAATTGGAGGAGCTTCAAAACAACATAGAGAGCAAAGAAGTCGCAACCCAAATTCAGAAAGAGGAACTCAACTTACAAGGTAGTTACCAAAATGTCTTGAGAAAGGAAGAAGAGTATCGGTCGCTCAAATCCCATATCTTATGGCTTCAAGCTGGGGAAATAAACACAATTTTTTTTCACAATCAGGCTAAATTCAAGTAGCTTTGGAATAATGTGTCAAAAATCACATTGGAGAATGGAACCATAGTGACTAAGTTTGCAGAAATAAAAAAAATGTAGCAAGATCTCACTTTGAAGACCAATACACTCAAAGAGTAGTAGCCACCCAATCCAATACCACTACCATGATTGAAAAAAATCCTTCCAAAATAACCATTGAAGAAAATTATGATCTCAATAGACCCATATCTGAAGCTGAAATACACCTACTTCCTTGGTTTAATCCCCAAAGAATCCAACCCAACCTCCTTCTCCAATTTTAGGCCCATATCCTTTTGTAAATCCTCCTATAAAATATTGACCAAGATCATAGCCACCCGGTTAAATAAAGTCCTCCCTAAAGTCATCCCCCCCAACCAATGTGGCCTCATGCAAGAAAGGCAAATAGTTGACAACATTATGTTGGTCCAGGAAGCCATTCATTCCATTGTTCAATCCAAAGGTAAATGTGTGGTTGTTAAACTAGAAATGGATAATGCTTTTGATCGTGTTCACCATATTTTTCTTTTTTCAGGTCATGGAGAGGTTTGGATTCATCTCATCCTTGATTCAGTGGGTGGCTTATTGCATTGGTAATCCATGGATATCAACTCTAGTGAATGGAAAACCCACAAGTTTCTTTCAGTCGAGCAGAGGATTACGTCAAGGATGCCCACTTTCCCAAATTTTATTCATATTAGTGGTTGAATCTTTAAGCAAGAATCTTGAGAAATAAAGATAATTTGGAAATCTTCTCGGGCTATAGATAACAAGAGCAGTGAAAAACATAATTCACTGCCAGTTTGCTGATGCTACTTTATTGTTGGGGGGAGCATCAATCATCATAAAAACCATATTTAAGAGCACTTTGGACTCCTTCCTTGAGGCTTCCAGAGGAGTAGTGAACAAAAAAAAATGTCAAATATATGGATGGTACACTTCACCTCGAGTTATGCAAGCAATTGCACAAGTATTCCAATTCTCGTTATTGGAAAATTGGGCTTCCTTTCAATACCTGGGAATCCCCATCTCTCTTAAATCTTCATACACGTAGATTTGGTAGCACATTTTGGAAAAATCAGAAAGAATCTTATCCAATGGGGCTCTCAATGGCTGAACCCAGTGGGAAGAGTGATCCTCATTAAATATTTCCTCTCAACCTTATTTCTTTATCAATGCTCAACAATATTGGCCCCTAAAGGTATATCAAGACAAATTTCTATGAAAATTAGGACCTTCCTTTGGTAGGGTGGGAAGATGACGCACAAAAAATTCCATTTTATCAGTTGGAACCAAGTCTTAAAAATAACAAAAAACATGGAGGACTAGGAATTAGGGAACCAAAGCTCATGAATTTAGCGATGGACACTAAACTTCTTTGGAGATTGGTAACTAAGAATATGGCATGGTGGAAACATGCCTTGTGGAAGAAATATTCATTGGTTCATGTGTAAGGTGCTTAAATTATCCACCAAAAACCAACTCTAGTTCTCTCATTTTCAAACTCTTGCTTGCAACCAGACCTATAATCACTGAAAAGATGAATTGGATTCCAGAGAACGACCAACGAATTAGACCATGGGAAGGGAAAATCTTGGATTCAAATTTCCTTTATCAATTGGAGCCTATGCTCCCTATTCTTGATTGGTTGGAGGCGCATGGATTCTTAACTCTTTCGGACCTGTCCTCTTGGTCCCTAGATGGATCTTGGTTAAGATGGATCAATATTTACCCTCCTCCTCACCTCTCTCTATTATACTCTGATCTAATCTCTTCTTTGCAAGGATGTGCTCCAACCATCAAAGGATCAAAGACTCGTGTGAATGGGGACATGCGCATTATACAATGAATAGTGGGTATTCCTTGCTAGCACACGCAACTTATAGTCAACCAATATCAAGCACATAAACATGTTGGAGATATTACACACACCTAAAATTTTCCTTTCATTTTATTTTCCTAAGTTTATTTGGATAGGTTGAGGGTCCTTTAGTCTGATATATTCTCCCCTCATTGAGGATATTCTCCTCTAGACAAGGGTGCCACATACTCTCCAGTCAACTCTTAATTATTGTTTAGTTAGACTAGTTGAGAGAAGTGTTACATGTCAACCTTGGTTTTATCACCAAGTGTTGCATGCTAACCTTGAGATCATTACTAGTATTGTGCAATTGCATTGGGATCATTATCAATAAGGTGCATTCCACATGTGTGAGTGATCTCCTCCTAATTTCACTCCAGTTTGGTTAGTTAACTAATGTCTGGAAGGCTAGTTAACCAGGACTAGGTGGTAGTTTACTCCTGTCATTGTCAGTGTGTGTCACATATCTCTAGAAAAATCCTAATGTGCATTAGCTTGGCTATTATGGGGAGTTAGTTGTGTCATATAGATTATATCACTTGTATTGTATCATACTCTTACTCATATAATATAAATTCTTTCATTTTTTTCTACATTTTTTTCTTCTCTCTTCATCCACCATTGCAAGCTATGTATGCTTCATTGTTAGCTTGATCTTATGTGCAGATATATCGGAAAATATACATGGTATCAGAGCCCACAAGCCGCTATCAAGGATCATCACCAACACTCTTTTGTAGGTACCGAAGACGAAAATAAACAACATGAAAGATGTAATTTCCCACATCTACAATTCTAACGCCATATATCTACTTCGATTGGAAGCCAAGAATTATACACCTACTCAAGGGTAAAGGCTTGTATCAGATATCCATGGCCATAGAAATAGAACCCACCTCAGCAGTGGAAAAATCCAAGTATTTCACCCGCATGGACAAGTCTCATGGTCTCCTATGCATGTCTATTTCTCTCGACCTATGGTTTCACATCAATGCATGGAAGACAACAAATGAGATCTGGACCACCTTGGCTGGTCTCTTTGGCAAGCAGGATGAAATGAGGAGCCATTTAATCAAAGTAGAACCAAAATCCTTGGATTTTAAGAACTTTGACAATGTCTAATATTTATTCACCAAATTTAAATCTCTCCTTCATGAATTGACAGACTTTGGTATTGACAAATACAAACAAGAAAAAAAATTGGTTCTTGCTATCATGGAAAAATTGGACCAAAATTTAGTGCATTTGTCTCCACATTTCATTGTACCAGATTCACTGTAGGAGAAACCTAGATCATGCCTTCATTGTCACATTTCATTGAGGGTTTGACACAAGAGAATGATAAGCTCATTCAGATGGGCATAATCAAGGGCCCCAAGGCACTTGCACTTTCTGTGCATGATGGTAGTAGCTCTCAAAATCCTAAATCCAAACAGAAAGGTAAAGGAAAGGCGCATGTAGAGCCAAAGAAGGAAGGGTACTCCAAACCCTTCAATGATTCGTCAAGTTCCAAAGGTAGAAAAAGAAAGCAAGGGAAGAAGTGTGGTTATTTCAATCGCGGGAACCATCCATAATATCCATGCATGAAGAAGAAAATAGATCTTATGGTGCAAATACTTCAGAAAACAACCTCGAGGACTTCATTCCTAAGGCTACCAAGAAAAATTCAAAAGATCAAGCCCCTAATAAAGGTAATTCTGATGCATTAGTAGTTATTCTTTCTTCTCATGATGCATGTATTGTAGATTTAGGCGCTTCTGATCACATGGCAAATGCAAAAGATATTCTATCTTCTGTAACTGCATGCATGGGGCCTCCTATCCTCATGGGGGATGAATCTCTAGTTGAGGTCACTGGAAAAGGGAGAGTGAAACTAGATCATGGAAGCTTTGAGAATGTCGTGCATGTTCCTCAACTATATGTGAATTTTCTCTCAGTGTACCAGATTACACACTCAGGTTTAAGCAAAAAGATGGAGTTCACACCAGACTCCGTGTCCATATTCGACGTGTGAGAGAACTCCAAAATTGTTATCGGGGAGGTAAATCATAAATATCAGTTATATACTTTTACTAATTTTATTACACATGATTTCTATTTACTACTTACACATGCTGATGACAGTAGTAGATTATGGCACAAGAGGTTTGGTCACTTGAACTTCAGGTACATGTGACAACTTAGCAAGAAGTGGATGGTCATTGGGTACCTGATATCCACTTTCTAAAGGGGTTTGCAAAAGACGTGTCCTTGGCAAACATCCTAAAGAGAATTTCGATAAGGGGAAGGCTCACAATGCCTCCTCTTCATTGGATCTAATTCATAGTGATTTCATGGGTCCATTCCCACACCCATCCATCAACAAGGCAAGGTACATGCTTACATTTTTGGATAATTACTCACGTTATACTTGGGTATTTTTTCTTAGGTAGAAGTCCAAGGTCTTTGAGCATATCAAAGAGTTCAAATCACTTGTTGAGATGCAATCAAGGAGAAATATCAAATCCCTCCGTACAGAGAATGGGGGGGAGTATGTAAACAAAGATGTTCAAAATATTTGTTTTGAGGCTGGGATACAATTGCAACACACAGTACCATATACTCCACAGAAAAATGGGGTTGCTGAGTGGAAAAATAGATCTCTCAAAGAGATGGCCAGTTGCATGCTACATGCAAAGGAACTTCCTCCCAAGCTTTGGGCTGAGGAATTTAATTGAGATGATCTAAGCTAATTTTTTTTTTGTCTGAGTTTGAGATACATGAATTGAAAATAATAGTTGTATACCACTCTATTTCACAATGTTTAAGCATATACAAACTTTTCCTAATTTTATGAGTGAAAGTAACAATACAACTCAAATATTCTACTGCTTAAATTACATCAGATAATTACTATTACATCAGAAAACAATCACAATTAATGTACAACAAATCGAAGCACCTGATTTTATTGGCTGAAAGTTACACTTGTGTTCAACAATGAGATGTATGTGCTGTAAATATTTATTCTAAGTGCAACAACCTTCCTGGTTGTTAGGAGTCTAAATACTACGATTGTTGATTGAAGAAATAAACCAACACTTTATTGAATCGATCACCAATGATATATCACAACCACCAATATATAACTCAGTCCACACTCAATGTCTTGCCTAGAAATGGAATGAGTTGACCCAAAGCAACAAAAGATTGCTTTCCCACAGGGTAATGGCTCGACCCACTTAGAAGATATATCTGCTTCATATAAGATGCGACTGTGCAAACTCAGTCTATGATCGTATATTTAATTACTCCAACGCCCACACTCAGCTAAAACAAGATAAATCGCCTAGAATATGATGGGGGTTGTCTAGGAGTAGAGAACTTGGTTCTCTCAATACGAATCGCTCCTCCTGAACAAGAAAATCATACCCAACTCACACGAGAGAAGATGAGAGAGACCCACGATTTTTCATAAAGAAAACTCGACCTTCTATAAGCAATTTGACCCCTTGCAACAACTAAACTCAGCCAGTGAGAGATAATTCCCCCCCCAATAGATAAAACCTTATCTCCTCTAGCAGATAATTCCTCTGCTAACAATACTTTCTAATGTTGAACATAACCCAATCTAAAGCACAACGAAGAAATCAATGTGATTTCTTCTCCAAAATGACTAACTAGGGTGGATGGTCTCACCACCAAAGCCAATCCCTGAAAATTCCTCTTAGGGTTTCCATCCCAAGAGTTCCAAAGCCACAATGAGCTCTCTCAATGAGAAAATTAGAAATTGCCAATGCTAGAATAGGGGAGGGCACCCCCCTTTTCCCTTTTTATTCATTAGCCGACTCTTTTGCAACCTTTTTTCCCTTTAATCAATGTAAGTGACATTTCATAATCCTCTATAGTCACTTAGGTGATTTTTCCCCTTTTGCTCAATATTCCCTTTAATTTAATTAATTCCTACTCTTTTGACATTAAAAAAATAATTAATTCCCTTTCTTTATTTATGTGACTATGGCCCACATGAATTACTTAGGCCATTACGTCAACTTTTCCTAGAGGACTCATTTGGAAAGAGAAATTACATTAACTGTGCCATTCACATTCATAATAGATCCCCTCACAGATATGTTAAGGACATGATTCATTTAGAGGCTCGGAGCAACAACAAACCGGAAGTCACCCACTTCTATATCTTTGGATCATGAGCATGGACCCACATTCCCTCTGAGAAGTGGAAAGCTTTAGATCCATAGAGCCACCCATGCATCTTTGTTGGTTAGCCTAATGGTGTGAAGTGACACATATTACTTGATCCCTCTACGAACCAACTCACCATTGAGCGTAATGTCTAGTTTGAGGAAATTCCCTCGCATGCTCCACATGAGCCACATGCAGAGGCTTTTGTACTTCCACTAGTTGTAGAAGATGAGTCCACACATTCAAATCACACCATAGATTTGAGTTTTGATACAGAGTCAGAGGATTTAGAGGATACAAATGCACAGTCAGAGAATTCAGATGCATAGTTAGTACACACAAATAAGGAGCCACAATGGATTCCCAAGTGGGAACATTCCACACTTCAAGATGTAGGATACCTTGTTGGGGATCCAACGGATCCGAGGAGGACCAGATCTCATTTTGAGGATCCTCCTCATGTACTCACTGCTATTGAACCCATGATGCCTTTGCATTGTTATATGGTTCAGTATTCAGACCTGCAGTCCAACAAAGAGGCTATAGGGAACCCATTCTGGGAAACAACCACGCAGGAGGAGTACAACTGTCTCCTCAAGAACAAGACTTGGGATCTAGTTTCTCTTCCTTCATACATGAATATTTTCAGATGTAGATGGGTGTATAGGACCAAAAATTTAGTGGACAGAAAAATGGGCAGACACAAGACAAGACTGGTTGCCAAAGGATTTCAACAGATCCACGTGATCGACTATGATGAGACTTTTTCTCCAGTAGAAAATTTGGATTCTTTCATGTTGGCCCTTGCCATTGGAGCATCCAGGGGATGGAAAGTACATCAGATGGACTTGAAGAATACTTTTCTTCAAGGGGACCTCTCAGAGGATATTTATATGGAGCAGTCACCTGGATTCATACATAATTCATTATTAGTGTGCTGACTCAAAAATTCACTCTATGGCCTTAAGTAGGCGCCTAGAGCATGGTACAAAAAGATGAACTCCTACTTTCTCACCAATAATATTGTTATATGCAAATCTGATCAAAATGTATACATGTTGAGGACCACTGACTTACTTCTAATCCTAGTCCTATATGTGGATGATCTTTTGATCACTGTCAGCTCAATCTCAACGATTGCTGCGGTCAAGGGCATTCTTCATGACCAATTTTTTATGAAAAACATGGGTCCACTCCATTTCTTTCTTCGTCTCAAGATCATCCAAGATACTTCAGGAATCAAGCTATCTTATGCTAAGTATGGTTGGGATCTCAGGGAGAGATTCCACATGAAATACTACAAGTCTGCAACTATACACTTCTTATATGGGGTTAAATTTGAGGATGGTCGTGATACATTAGTGGTGGACAACACCTTGTATAGAAATCCTGTGGGGAGCCTTCTATATCTCACCCACACCGAACCAGATCTATCATATGCAATAGGGGTAGTATCCAGGTACTTGTAGGAGCCACATGAGTTATACTGGAAGGATGCCAAGTGCATCCTCATATACGTTCAGGGAACCATATGTTATGGGATCCACTATGCAATGGGTTGCAAGTTGGACCTCATAGGATTCATTGATTCTAATTGGGTCGACAATGGCACTGATCGCAATTCCACCTTTGGGTATACGTGTAGTTCTGGATCTGGTGCAATCTATTGGTCGAGCAAAAAGATTTCAACTGTTGCTCTATCTTCAGTAGAGGCTGAGTATAGGGGAGAAGTCAACATCACCATCCAGGAACTATGGCTACAGAGCTTCCTCACCGAGCTCAACATTCAGATCCACCGTCTGACTGTGATATGGTGTGACAACCAGAGTACACTCAAATTCTTTCGAGATCCAGTACAGAGACAACTGAAAAAACATATCGAGATCCATATGCATTTTATCAGGGAGCTAGTTCATGACATGGTCATCGATTTGAAGTACTTCCCTTCTACAGAGCAGACTACCGACATCTTCACCAAGACTTTCATCGAGCATAAATTCCATAGTTTGCGCGATCATTTTGGAGTGAAGGACACAATTGCCTAGCAACTATCTTTCTCTTCTTTTGATACATTGTATTTTGAGGGTGGTTTTTTCCCATGAGGTTTTCCCTCTTTCCTCACTTTATTTCAGTGTTCATTATTTTCATTTTTCATGGTTACCTAACACAAACTTTGTTTACAAGACCCATTCATTATGTATACATTATGTATACTCCCTAGTAGTGTTAAAGGGGGTTTTGGAGATATTACACACACCTAGGATTTTCCTAAGTTTATTTTGCTATGTTGAGGGTCCCTTAGTATGAGATATTGTCCCCTCATTGAGGATATTCTCCCCTAGACAAGGGTGCCACATACCCTCCAGTCAACTCTCAATTACCATTCAATTAGACTAGTTGAGTGAATTGTTACATGTCAAACTTGGATTTATCACCAAGTGTTGCATGCTAACCTCGAGACCATCACCATTAATGCACACTTGCATTAAGATAATCACGAGTAAGGAGAATTCCACATGTGTGAGTGATCTCCTCCTCATTTCACTATGATTTGGCTATTTAACTGACGACTGCATGACCAGTTAACTAGGACTAGGTGGTAGTTGACTCTTGTGACTGCTAGTGTGTGTCACATCTCTCTAGAACACCCCTAATGTGCATTATATTGGCTACTATGGTGAGTTAGTCGTGTCATACAAAGTATATCACTTGTATTGTATCATACTCTTACTCAGATAATATAAATTATTTCATTCTTTTCTTTGTTTTTGTCTTCTCTCTTCATCCACCATTGCAAGATGTGTATGCTTCATTGTTAGCTAGATCTTTTGTGTAGGTATCCCAGAAAATCTATATGACATCTGTTTTGCAAAGCGATGAGATTCTGAAAATCAACTTTTTTTGCTGGCTCCTAGCACGCAAAAAAGTCCTCATTTAAGAGAATCTAAAAAAGAGAGGGATACATGGACCCTCTTGGTGCGTTATGTGCTAAAGCGAAGAATAAACTCTCCAACATATTTTTATTGAGTGCAACTATGCAAAGGAGACCTGGAACTATGCAATGGGAAGCCTAGAACAAAGGTTTAATTGGCCACAAAGTTGTGTAGAATTATTCAATCGATGGGGAAGTCATTATATGGGGAACTTCAAGAAAAAGTCAATCCTAAAAGATATTGGGATTCTATGCCCAAATACATTTGCTGGAGAATCTGGGTTGCTCAGAACAAACAAATCTTCAATGATGAAATCTAAAGATCAAGAATGGTGGCAATGAAGGATTATGCCCTTCTAAACGAGTATATGAAAAATGGGGTACAATGGAAATAACAACATCTGGATAGTGCTAAAGAAAGTTAGATGAATCTTTTTAAATTAGGAAGCATTCAATAAACCTAGAAAAAACTCACTAAATCTATCCCCAACTAGGCCTTAAGGATGGAAGTTGGAGAATTTAAGAAATGGATAACCCAATAGAGAGACAACATTCTATTTTTTTATGGAGCTTCGAGAATCAACATAGGGGCGAAAGGAGCAGGTGGGGTGTGTGTGGGGGGCAGGGGGTGATATGTAAACCTAGAGGTGATTATTCCATTAACATCTAGTGGGTAATATGATCAAATACTAATAACGAGGCATAGGCGTTGGCGCTCTATGCAGGCATAAGTCTGGCTCATTCCGAGGGACTCCAAAACCTTATTGTTTGTGGGGAATCAATGATTATAATTGAATCTTTGATTAAGGGGCCTAATGTAGTGGGTAAATTTATTTATGGAGTTCTATTCTACTCTATCGAGGCTCTCAAGAAATTTGACAAGCACTCTGCTTTCCATATAAGCGAGAACTGAATAAAAGAGGGTAAGTTAGGAAAGAGGGGAACAAGTCTTGGTAAGGGAATTATAATGGTTAATGGAATTACAAAGCATTTCCCTATACCATATGTTAATGATGATGAAATTAAATAGCTAGGATGATCAGTGGAGCAACAAATTAAATGGCCCATCCCTCAAGTATTCCAACATTCAAAGGAGTCTCATCGAAATTCCCCCTCTGCACGTGTGATGTTGGTCTAATAAGGGTTGCAATGGATTTAAATTCCTAGGTCACAGAGCTCCGAGGGATTGGCTCAAATATCAGTCCCCTTCAGGTAGCATGTGACCATTCATTGGCCCACCACCATAACTCCAAAAAACTCTTGGGGTAGAGTTACCTCTACAACGTCTTTAATTTGGGTTCTTGCCTCTCTTGTTCACCTTGTGCTATGTGTTGGGTTTACTTTTGTGGGGTTTTCAGTTTATAAATATTGGGTGTTGGGTTGATTTCTGCATTTCTGCCTTGTCTATATTTTATAAAATTCCTTGGTCGAATTCAAGTCTCCCTGCTGAAATCATTTCGACCATTCCCCCGTGCACATTGTCTAACCTCCAACTCTATTGCATTTCTAGACATATGTGTTCCTCCCAATATTTGCTTGATTTTCATTCAATCAAGGGTCCCCATTTGTCAAGTATTACACTCAAGGGGTCTATCCATCCCAATTCATTCTTCTTTACAAATTCTTCTAACCTTGGGTGTGAAGGAAATTATGAGAATAGTCGGGACAAATCTTTTTAGACCCACACACATATTAGTAAATCAAAGTTACTGGGAGTTTTATTTTCCATTAGTATCCAATTTTGGATTGACCTCTTGCACAATTTTGTTGTATGCATCTTTTGGAAGACAAGGGGAAAAAATTATGGTCATAAGTGGAACGTACATAATCTCATTTACAATTCTGGCATTTGGGGTAATCTAAACAATTATAGGAATTAGGGAACTATAGGTAAGAAAACCATGGACCCATCGTGGAGATAAATGAAAAGAATACCAAGAAGACACAAAGACATATTTAAAGGTTCTTTGGCTCAATGAATTGAATCCTTTGAAAATGAGAGCCATCAAACCTCCACTCTTGAGCACACAATAACTATGCTTTCACAAAGACTAGACTCCCTTGAACATGAGTACTATTGGTCCTATTATCCCCATTTTGTGGATAACTTAGGAGATCATGTCTCGAGGCCCTCAGGTTGTAGATATGGAGTGTCGAGAGACTACATGACCAACAATACCCTTTTGCACAGATGGAAAACCCACTCACCACCATAGATGGTCACAGGTTTGCAGATGGAATCCACCACACCAGCTGGCTTCCAGAAGGTAGTGGGCCTTGCTCCATGAGGTACAAGTCAATATTATGGTGATCATCATTTCAATAATCAAGCCATTTGATTATGTTGTATCTTAGATATCTCTAGACTTCATGATATATGCTTGGACATTATGCCTTTTTCCCTGCTTCACCTTGGTGGTTGACATTGTGCCTTAGTAAGTGGTCATTTTTGGGAATGGGTTTTCTACTAGGAACTCCCTTAACGAGCCATCATACCGTTCCCAACCATACTTACCACTTTCCATCATTATTCCCCTCCATTTCCTTATCTCTTGGGATTTTAGGGTGTATTGACCCAAGAAGGGGTTGTCCCTAATTCTATGGGAAGAAGGGGCTAAAGGACCATAGGGGTTGGTGTTGGGTAAAAGATAAAAGCCTCGTATAAACCTTCTATATGCTTCACCCAAGGATCACCCAAGAACACAATAAAACTCTTATCTTTGAGTAAAGGGGACCCACAATATAATAAAGAATGCTGAAAAGGTTGGTTGAAGGATAAGAGGTATCATCACGAGCCGAACTATCATGTCCATGAATATCTAGTGGTATGACATTACCATCATCTGGTCACCAAACTAGAGTAATGACTCTCAATAGCATGGTTGAGAGAAAGGGAGTCTCATCATGAGCCAACCTTCTCATTTCCATTAGGTGTTTGTGGGTAACATTGCCATCATTTGGTCACCAAACCAGGGTAATGACTCTCAGTTGCATGGATGAGAGAAATGGGGTCTCATCACGATCCAACCTTCTCATTTCCATTAGGTGTTTGTGGGTGACATTTTCATCATCTGGTCACCACGCCAGGGTAACAAAATGCAACCTCTCCTTATGCTATATTGAAAGAAAATAAATAAAGAAAGATAAAAGGCAATCGATGGGCTTGGAAAAAGTGCATTGCAGACGAAGGTGCCACACAACCTCTACAAAGGAACCCATGACTGAGACACTAAAACCCCTTATATGTCGTGATCCCTATGCCCATTGAGTCTTGACCCCAACCACTTCATCCAATTTACATGGCTTAGAGAGGGATATCTTGGAAACTCTCCTTGACCTAGGGTAAGATCTACGCAATAGGACACCTCGTCAACCCTCCCATATTCAAGCTTGACAAGTCACAAAGTGTCTTTGAGCTGTTAATTGTTTGATATAGTGATCTTTGATGCACATGCTTAGATGGATTATTTATTGATTGGATTCACTTATCATGATGTTATGACTTGAGATCCTTGGAGGGAGTGCTCATTTTTCTTTGCAGGACCTAGTTGGTGGACAATTTTGGGAGAACAAGCCTAGCTTGGGCTTCCATGGGGCTACAAGCCCACAGGTTGGATGCCAGGGGCCCACATGCTAGATGAGAAAGATCAGTCTTGAAAGGCCTTGATGATGACTTGGACGACATATCCCAACCCTCACTTGCCAAACGATTCTCCTAGGAGGGGAAAAACGTCCTCTTTTTGAGCATGAAATCATGTGTTGGGGGCTAGGGCATGGTGGTGAGATGATATGATTTGATACTTGGACGTTTTGATGGGTTTGAGGCCTTGACCTTGAAGGAATATATTTGGATGCTTGACATGTGGCTTTGGCAAGCCTAGACACCCTCCTCCTACACCAACGACTTTCTCCTAATGCCAAAATGTCCCCAAAAGGGGTGACGTCATTCTAAATTAGGGGTTTATTAGTGCAAAAGTGAAATTTTAAAGGAATTGTTTAATATTATTTTTAAAAGGGGCAAGAATAGGGTTTTTAACCCCTAATATTGTGTTTTACCCTAAAGTATGTGGACAAACTATGTTAGCTACATTTTGTATAAATTGTTAGGATATTTAGACACTTAGGAGTTAGTTAAGATCTACTTGGTCTAATATGTCGTTAGGTAAAAGTGTGTTTCTTTAGTATGCATTAGTATGCATTTGTAGTTAGGAAATCCGACTTTCACGATATGTTCCCGACATAGAGTGATCCGACGGTTCATACTCTCCTCGATCTTAACGGCCATTGATCCGTGGCTTAACACCCGATTGGTCCATGATCTCTATTTAAAGAGCATGGAGGGTCATTTTCCGATGATTGTGTAAAATCTCTTTGTAATCTTTTTCTTTGCATTAATAAACTGCTCCAAGTGGCCACGTTGGCTGGGGCCGTGGATGTTTCCCCGTAGGGGTTTTACCACGTGAAAACATCGGTGTGTTG
>SNQJ01S0098763.1:27758-39718 GCA_010110895.2 Picea sitchensis | reverse complement strand
TAAGCACCTTACACATGAACCAATGAATATTTCTTCCACAAGGCATGTTTCCACCATGCCATATTCTTAGTTACCAATCTCCAAAGAAGTTTAGTGTCCATCGCTAAATTCATGAGCTTTGGTTCCCTAATTCCTAGTCCTCCATGTTTTTTGTTATTTTTAAGACTTGGTTCCAACTGATAAAATGGAATTTTTTGTGCGTCATCTTCCCACCCTACCAAAGGAAGGTCCTAATTTTCATAGAAATTTGTCTTGATATACCTTTAGGGGCCAATATTGTTGAGCATTGATAAAGAAATAAGGTTGAGAGGAAATATTTAATGAGGATCACTCTTCCCACTGGGTTCAGCCATTGAGAGCCCCATTGGATAAGATTCTTTCTGATTTTTCCAAAATGTGCTACCAAATCTACGTGTATGAAGATTTAAGAGAGATGGGGATTCCCAGGTATTGAAAGGAAGCCCAATTTTCCAATAACGAGAATTGGAATACTTGTGCAATTGCTTGCATAACTCGAGGTGAAGTGTACCATCCATATATTTGACATTTTTTTTTGTTCACTACTCCTCTGGAAGCCTCAAGGAAGGAGTCCAAAGTGCTCTTAAATATGGTTTTTATGATGATTGATGCTCCCCCCAACAATAAAGTAGCATCAGCAAACTGGCAGTGAATTATGTTTTTCACTGCTCTTGTTATCTATAGCCCGAGAAGATTTCCAAATTATCTTTATTTCTCAAGATTCTTGCTTAAAGATTCAACCACTAATATGAATAAAATTTGGGAAAGTGGGCATCCTTGACGTAATCCTCTGCTCGACTGAAAGAAACTTGTGGGTTTTCCATTCACTAGAGTTGATATCCATGGATTACCAATGCAATAAGCCACCCACTGAATCAAGGATGAGATGAATCCAAACCTCTCCATGACCTGAAAAAAGAAAAATATGGTGAACACGATCAAAAGCATTATCCATTTCTAGTTTAACAACCACACATTTACCTTTGGATTGAACAATGGAATGAATGGCTTCCTGGACCAACATAATGTTGTCAACTATTTGCCTTTCTTGCATGAGGCCACATTGGTTGGGGGGGATGACTTTAGGGAGGACTTTATTTAACCGGGTGGCTATGATCTTGGTCAATATTTTATAGGAGGATTTACAAAAGGATATGGGCCTAAAATTGGAGAAGGAGGTTGGGTTGGATTCTTTGGGGATTAAACCAAGGAAGTAGGTGTATTTCAGCTTCAGATATGGGTCTATTGAGATCATAATTTTCTTCAATGGTTATTTTGGAAGGATTTTTTTCAATCATGGTAGTGGTATTGGATTGGGTGGCTACTACTCTTTGAGTGTATTGGTCTTCAAAGTGAGATCTTGCTACATTTTTTTTATTTCTGCAAACTTAGTCACTATGGTTCCATTCTCCAATGTGATTTTTGACACATTATTCCAAAGCTACTTGAATTTAGCCTGATTGTGAAAAAAAATTGTGTTTATTTCCCCAGCTTGAAGCCATAAGATATGGGATTTGAGCGACCGATACTCTTCTTCCTTTCTCAAGACATTTTGGTAACTACCTTGTAAGTTGAGTTCCTCTTTCTGAATTTGGGTTGCGACTTCTTTGCTCTCTATGTTGTTTTGAAGCTCCTCCAATTTATTATTAATCTCAGATTTTTCAATAGTTGGGGATATAAAGGAGTGCTTGGCACATTGCTTTAAAACCTATTTTACCATGACTAGTTTTTTCTCCCAAATGAAGATCGAGGTCCCAGGAATCAAAGTATTCCAAGTGGATTCAATCATCTCCACAACCTCTTGATGTTAATTCCATAAAGGGTTAAACTAGAAGGGGAGAGAGCCAAAGTTTGGGAGGACTTGGAGATGTAGGAGGATAGGTTTGTGGTAAAAACTGGTAGAAGTAATAATAAAGGATTTAATGGAAGAGTTTCGGTGGAGGTGGTTGTTGTGGAAAATAAAATGATCTAAACGAACCACGTAAAGGAACCATGCCGATGTGGGATATCTAAAATATACCAATCTAAAATAATCTCCTCCAAAGTGTTTCAAAAGGGTCTCTACCGAAAATCCCCCCTCTCTTTTTAGCGTTGGATCTGATTATGTTTAGATCGCCAACTATTATGCCATGCTTAATTATTCTTGTACTCTTTAGATTGACTAGTGACCTCGAGCACTATGACTTTTCAATTGGGTTTGTTGGCATATAAACATTAATTATTTGATTATAGAACTGCTCTACTTGTGATAAAACTTGGTTAGTATCCAATGTTGGGAATTGATATGATGTTATAGTCTTAACTCTTGTTTGATCCATAGGGTATATAGTCCTCCTAAGACACCTCTGGCATCTTCATCTGTGAGATTGTTGTATTTCCACAAGCATTTCCCTAACTTTGATACATCGTTTGCTTTCATCTTGGTCTCATGAAGAAGGAGGATACTAGGCTTTTTTGATTTTATAAGTTTGATAGCCAAGGTATTTGGGGTGTTGCCTAACCCCCTACAGTTCCAAGAGACCAGAATAATTATTTGAAGGGATTTTAATGGGTATTCCCTTTCTTCACATCATTTCCACTTTGGGGTTTCACATTTTTGGATCCCCCTCCTATCATATTTGGAATATTTTTTTGTGACCCTAGAAGAATGTGTTTTGTGCTTATTCTTCCTAGAAGGCCCTTGAATCCTGCCTCCCTAAATTATGTGGTAGATATTATTCTGAGGCCCAATCATCTTTCTATTCTTCTCCTAAACATTCCATTTTTTAGTTTTATTTAGCATCCGAGAACGTTATTTCGATGTCTTTGAAGGAGTCCTGATCTTTTGGCCTTGGATCGAGTGGATCAGTACTTATTGCCATTGGTATTTCAAAGAGAACCAGAGTATTTTCCTTTTACTATAGAGAGACAGTGCTCTATTTCATATTTTTTTGAGTGATGATTTGGATTGAAGGTTACTCCTTGGAGGCCACCCCAATGCCAGTAGTGATCTGAATTTCCTCCTCGAAAATTTCTTCCAACTGAGATAGAGAGTCGAACTGATCTGAAAGGGATATGTTCTCCTTTGTGCATTTTGTGGGTGATTTCATTTTGGTGGCTGAAGGGCCCAAGCCCCCATAGGAAGGACCAACTGAGGATTGAACTTTGTTCCCATTAAAACCCATTTTTCATGAGATTGTTTGACATTGTTATTCACGCCCATTGCTAAGAGGAGCTATTTCGACCTTTTTGCAGTTCCTTGTGAAGTGTTCATATTCATGACACAACTTGCACTTGAATGGAAACTATTCATAATCCAATTGTTGTACATGTTTTCATTTATTCAATGGAATATTCACTGCATCAAGGATTTCTTTCTCTAGGTCAACCTCTACACAAATTCTGGCACAAGAGAAGAGGTTCTTCTTCAATTCTACCTTGTCAATGTACTGACCAATGGAATTACCAATGCTTCTAAGGGCATCGTCGCTCCAACAATGCAAAGGGAGATGACGAAGACTTACCCACACTGAAACTACAAAGGGAACGTCATTTTATGGACTGAAGTCAGGGGTCCATTTATTCAAATACAAGCCTCTCACCCCAAATAATTACATGTCATTGTAGAAGATTGAATCTTTGTCTTCCTTGTCCCTGAAGAGAAAAGTGAAGAAACCTCTGTCGCAAAAGAAGTGATTCAGCGAGCCTTTAATTAGGGGTTTCCACTTTTTTTCAAGCCAAAATTCCATTGTCTTCGATGATGGCTAGATTCTTGTAAATTGACTAATTAAGCCCCGATCATCCAGGGCCATAGCTTTCTTTCTAGAAGTGGAGGATGAAAGGACAACCTTGGGGATCTCATCTAGTTTTTTAACAAACTTGGATTGGTACACCTTTGAGGCTTTGACGAAAGCCACTACCATCGCGTGGAAGGCTGGAGCTTCTTCATCAAGAAGGGGTGAAGTCCCCCTCCCATCATCATCCAACATCCTAACGATCAAAGCTAGAGTTTTTGGGGGGTTTTAAAACAAAGAGCGCTCACTCACCGTATCAAATATGACCTAATCTATCTAAACAACTCGGTTGCTTACTTAACATCAATCTAATTAGCATGTAAATAATGTAAGGTGTCCATTTAGATAATGAAACATTAGTTTATTAATGTCTAACAAATGACCAAAAATAAGTTAATAAGACTACTCCACTATATTTTTGGTTTGGTCACTCACTTAAAAAAAACATTGTAAACTTGGTTGGCTAATTAGACTAGTTCCTCCTCTTGTACTAGAAATTCACTATTGCACTCCTACTACTACCAAACTGTTTTGTTTTGTCACTATCAATGGTAATTGGATGAGCATTGGATTCTATCTTTTACCATGTTTTTAGTAATGATCATTTTTTTCCAAGGAAAACTTTGTGGGGAATTTATTGGAGACTTCCTCGCATTTGCAAATGGTACTCAATACAACCTTATCGGTGTTGATTAGGATGTTTGACTTGATAGGAATATCGAGTGAGGTACACAATAGATTTAGTTAGTGTAGAGAGTCAACCCTAAGACCTCCTATAGAAAGCTTAAAGCACTTAACCACTCGAGCTAGCCCATCAAGCTTAATGGATAGTTCTAGGTGCTTGCTCTTTATCATTTTCTCCTTACTTAAAGTCGTGTTTTTGTATATCCTTACAACTTCCAGGTTGATGTTTTTATCGTGGGTTATGGTATGGAGGATTTGTTGTGCAAAGTTCGATTCTCATGGAGTCCAAGTTTGTTGTGGTTGGTTAGTTACAAAATCAATATAGTCTCAAAGAATATTATTAGGATCTAACACTTTTATACGATTTGTTTTTTAATTGAAAAGGGATATTTGTACTTTCCACTTAAATAACCATAGATTTTTCACTATGCATGGTATTCTATTCATATTTTCATTAAATTTGAGAGGGATTATAATGTTGGAATCATTACTTAATCAATTTTTTTTTTGGTATTATATTATATAAACATTTTCTCAACTTTAGAGTTAAGGACAATTTTAAATATAGATATTTGTAGCGAGGGTTGGAATTTGAAAATGAAATAGCTTGACGATATTTATAACTTCATTACTTATTTTGAAATTTTTAACGAAGAATTATGATGATTATGAATCATTTTTAGCTGAATTTGAAGGACAAATTGTTGCAATTTACCCATCAAATCCCATCCCTATTTATAACTATGTTTATAACTTATTATAACTCATATATATATTTTTATTTTTTTATCAATAATATAATTCGTAATTATATATGTTATTTGATTTGATTTTGCTTATTCAAAATGGTTCTCACTTCCTCGAATGGAGTGCCATCATGACAATAACCATGCAGATGGCAAGAGGAATTAGTGTCAGTTGTCAGCGCGATCCTCTGTGCAACCCTCCGCTGGAAGTAGCATGTCTCATCGAGGGTGAAGTAATTTGCATTGCCAATCTCCTGGAGCATGAGAAGTTTTCTCTTCATGTGGGTGTTAGTACTGCAAAGGTGAAAGTTAATTACTCACATAGGCCTTGAGTAATGGCAGGATTTATGCAGTGTTTTTTGAAATTCTCTATGGGATGGCTAGTTTGGTTAAGGATGGTGATATTTTCAAAGTTTGGCTTCCACAAGCTCAGACTTCAGCTTATGCTATGCGATTGGAAATGGAAAATGTATTATTTAGATAAATATATTGATGATTGTTTCTTGCTTAGCCAATATACTAAACACTCACCCCAGTAGAATGTTGCTCCACTGGTGCTTTGTTGGTCATCAATGCAACCTGTCCAATCTGCATCTTTGTAGGTAATAAGTGATGGATCCTTTCCTTTTGGATACCATAATCCAAACTCTTATGTTCCTTTGAGATATCTGAAAATAGTTTTCACTGCTAAGACATGTGATTCCTTTGGTACTGCTTGAAATCGTGTCACCTGTCCAAAAACCTGCATTACCTCTAGTCTGGATGATGTCACATATAGTAAGTTATCAATCAATGACATGTATTGCCTCTTGTCTCTAGATTTTGAATCATCATCTTTGCTCAACTTGCAATCGGTTTACATAGGAGTGGTAATTGGTTTGCAATCTTCCATTCCGAACTTCTTTAGCATTTCTCTGAGATACTTAGTTTGAGAAATAAAAATTCCTTGGTTGCTTTGACATATCTGAAGACCCAGAAAGAAGGATAGTTCTTCGAGTAATGACATTTCAAATTCATTATGCATATCATTTGAAAATTGTTGCTTAACTTGTCATCATTACTTCCAAAAATAATATCATCAACATAAACTTCAATTAATAAAATACTGTCTTGATTTACCTTGATTTAGAGGTTGTTGTATTCACTTCCTTTTTTAAAACATGTTTGTTGTAGATATTTATCCAGTTTAGAGTACCATGCTCTAGGAGCATGTTTTAAACCATAAAATGCCTTCTTTAATTTACACACATAATCTATGTTCTCTGACAACTGAAATCCTTCTAATTGTTCGAAGTAGACTTCTTCTTCAAATTCCCCATTCAGAAAAGTTGATTTCACGTCCATCTGATACACTTTAATATTCTTGGAGCATGCATAAGGTAAAAGCAATCGGATTGCTTCCATTCTGGCAACTGGGGAAAATATCTCTTCAAAGTCGATTCCTTCAACCTGTGTGTATCATTTACATATCAATCTAGCTTTGTTCCTTGTAACCTTTCCATCTTCATTCAATTTATTTCTGAAAACCTACTTTGTGTCAATCACATTCTTATTCTTTGGTCTTGGAACCAATTCTCAAGTTTCATTATTCTCTATTTCATCCAATTCTTCATCCATGGCCTTATTCCAGAATTCATCATTGTTGGCCTCTTCAAAATTGTTTGGTTCAATCGTAGATAATAGTGATCGGTGTGTTTATTATGGTGAGTAAATTCTTCTTCTAGTCTCAACTCATGCATCCTTATTTCCGATAATCTGATCTGAAGGATGATTCTTCTGTACTTGTTTGCTAGGTGTCTTTGGATGCACTTGTTGAACTTGTTGTTCTACCTCTATCTGATACTCTTCCCCTTCTACAGCTTCTTTGTAAAGTTGTTCCATTGATTCTTTTTCTTCTTCCTTTAATTCTCGTCCACCTATTTCATCAATTGTTACATTGATGTTTTCCACAACTTTGTTCAACCTCGTATTGTAACACTTGTATGCTTTCCTTGTACTTGAGTAACCAACAAGTACTCCTTTGTCCACACAAGAGTCAAACTTTCTCATTCTTCCATCTTATCTTTTGATGTAGCATTTGCTTCCAAATACTCTAAAGTGCTTCACATTTGTTGGTCTTCCTTTCCATAGCTCGTAGGGAATTTTTTCATTGTTGTTTCTGAGCATTACTCTATTTTGAATGTGAATTGTTGTATGCACTGCATGTGTCCAAAAAATATATGTCAATTTGGAATCCATTAGCATTGTTCGAGCCATTTCCTGTATTGCCTTATTCTTTCTTTCAAGAGCTCCATTTTGTTGAGGTGTCCTAGAAATGGAGAATTGTCTTTTTATTCCATGCATGTTGCAGTAATCCATAAATTCCTTTGAAGTGAACTCTCCTCCATTATCATATCTCAAACATTTGATTTTTGAATCCATTTCATTTTCAACCATCTCCTTGTAGAACTTGAAGATTTCAAAGGCTTATGACGTATTCCTGAGAAAGCAAACTGCAGTCATTCTTGTATAATCATCAACTAATAACATAAAATATTTCTCACATTTTAAACCCTTTGTTGTAGTTGGTCCAACTAGATTAGTATGCACAATTTAAAGTGGTCTTGTCATTGCATATTCTTTTGATTTGAACCTGGTCTTTGTTTGTTTTCCTTGTTGACAATGCTTGCGTAAAGTGTTGGTTGGTTTCGTGATCTGGGGCATTTCTTTAATTGTTTCCTTTTTGCTGACTTTGACAAGGTTATCAAAGTGTATGTGACCCATTCTTTTGTGCCATAGCCAACTTTCATCTTCATTTCCTAGACAACACTTTGCATTTCCAATTTCACTTAATACATATATGTTGTTTGAAGTTATTGCAGCTGTTGCAATCAATTTTCATGAACCTTCTTTTCTTATCTTGCACTTCTGTGAATCGAAAGTAATTTTATGACCTTGGTCACACATTTGACTTACACTTAGAAGATTATGTTTCATATCTTCTACTCGTAGAAAAATTTCTGCCTTGGTATTCTTATTTCCAATTCTGACTGTGCCTTTTTTAGCTGAATCATCATTTCTGAAGGAGACTGAATCATCTCTTTCCTTTCTTAATGTAAGAAACTTGTCTTTATCACCTGTCATGTGTTTTGAACAACCATTGTCAACATACCAACCATATTTATTCTGCTTAGCTTGTAGAACGAGTGTGCATTCTTCATTACTTTATTGATTTTTCTTTCTTATCCATGTTCTCTTCTAAGGTTCATGTATGTGACTGTTATTTTTCTGTTGTGGTTCTCTAGGAGGGACTGCCATTCTACAATATTTGGCCATGTGTCCAAAGTTGTTGCACTTGTAGCATTCCACTTCAATGCTCAATGATTCAAACATGTTGTAGCTTCTTCTATGTGTTTCAATAGGCCTTCTTGGATAACCATTTTGTGTATGACTTTCAAAGTTGTTTATGTTCCTCCTATTAGCTCTGCAATTTACAGATTTATGTCCAAAATTATTGCATTCATAACATAAGCCAAAAAAGATAGTTTGATACCTGAGAATTGAATATCTTCTTAAATGAGTTAGTTTTATGAATCCTTCTTCTTCATGAGGCCTGTTTGTTTTTGTCGATCGTTGATTCTAAAATCTGAATCTTCTTGGTGGAGAAGTGTCCCTATAATCTTCCTTGAAGGTCTTCCTATTCTCTTTGATTGTTTCTGCATAAATTTTTGGGTATGTTTCTTGTTATGTTTCTTTAGAGCTTGATCCCTTTTTTGTTTGATTGTATCCAAGTCTGAACTTGTCATGATGAGGCTTTTGACTGCTGATAATGTCATCCAAAAAATTTGAGTTGTTCTGCATATTTTTCTTTTGAAGATCCTTTCTCAATGTGACAATCTTTGCTTCCAAATTTCCAATGATCTTGTCTCTTTCTTATAGTTGTTCTTTGAGTGCTTCTTCAATCCTTTTATCTTCTTCTATTTGAACCTTCAATTTCATGATCATTTGTTCTAGTTCCTGAGTGTATTCTTTCTTGTCTAGTTCTGCTCATAGCTTCTTGTTTTTCTTCTTTTCTCTTCTTATAACTTCTATGGCACTCAACAATTCTTCTCAGAAGTCAACTTCTGCCTCTTCATATTCTTCTTCGATGTTTTATTTATCAGAGTCTTCTACAGCCATGAATAGAACTCCTTCTGTCTCATTGTCACTGACTCCAACTTCATCTGATGAGGAGATGTCTTTTTTGGTGCATAAGGTTTTCTTGAAAACTTTCTTTTTGCTTCTTTTGCCTTTAAATGTTTTTTTTCTACTTGAGTAATCTTCATCATTCCTCTTATTTTTCTTATGAGAACATTTGTTAGCAAAATGACCAATATCATCACAATTAAAACAAATCAATGGAATCTTACCTTTATATCTATCGTTGGTTCCCTCGTTCAATATTATGACAAAGTTGGCCACTTCTTCTTCATCATCTTCTGAGAAGTCATTGTTGTTTCTATGTTCCTTTTGCTTTCCCTTTTGCTTTGACCTTTTGGATACTTTGAAAGTTGTTTCTTTTATATCTGGATTTTCCTGTTCAATTATCATTTCATATGTTGTGAAGATTCCATGTAGTTCGTCCATGCTTATTGAGTCTAGATATGCTCTTTCTTCTAGTGTTGATATCTTAGAAGAAAATCTCATAGGAAGAGATCTTAGTACCTTTTGAAGAATTACAGATTATTCAATTTCTTCTCCCAACCCTATGATTGCATTCACTGTTTCATCGACTCGTAAGAAGTAAGCTACAATATTCTCATCTTCCTTCATCTTCAGTTGTTCGAATTGACCTCTGTAAGTTTGAAGGTTTACTGCTTTGACTTTTGAATCTCCTTCATAAATATTATGAAGTTTGTCCCAAATCTCTTTAGCGGATTTACAATGTACAACTTTCTATATACCGATTCACCAAGACCATTCAGAAGTGCATTTGTGGCTTTGGAATTATTTTGACTGAGTTTCATTGATTTTTCACTTATTGGATGAACTGATGGTTCTTTGTATCCATTTACTACTGACAGCCAAATTTCAAATCCCTTTGCCTGTATATAAGTTTTCATCCTTCTTCTCCAGAATGCATTCTTTTGTCCATCAAAATGTAGTATTTCGTTTTTATACATGTTGTTTCTCTCCATGATCTACCTTTTAGTGGTTGAACTGATTTCTGAATGAACCTGCTATGATACCAATTGTTGGATTACTGAGAGGGGGATTGAATCAGTAATAGTGCAATAATGTCATTTTTAACCATAAAATGCAAGTGTTATATCAATGTAGCACTATCATCCAATAGTTTCAGAGTAAATAAACAATGAACAATCATACACATACACAGTACACTAATTTTTTTACATGGAAACCCAAAGCGGGAGAAAACCACATAATGTTTTTTTCTTATATGTCTTTAAGAATTACATTCATTGGAAGCACCAACTTCCTTTGTTTTCCAGTTGCAACTAGAAGGAGGCTCCAACCCCCTAGTTTCTCAAGCTACAACCTCAGGGAAGCTCCAACTCCCTGATTCTCTGGCTACAACCAGAAGGAGGCTACAACCCCCTATGTTCTTCGGATACAACCAGAAGGTGGCTACAACCACCTGTCCTTTCCCCATCCAAACACCCTGATATATAAGTAGAATGATGGAACCATTGTCACACTATCACTGTAAGATATACTATTGTAAACTTGTACCAATCAACCTGCACCAAACAACATGTAATCAACCTATACCATAAACAAGTGCATCAACCATCCACCAATCTGTACCTCAACCCGTACCATCAACGAGTGCACCAACACGTACCTCAACCTTTACCATCAATGAGTGCATCAACCATGCAGCAAATATGTATCAATCATCCATCAAATACACATGAAGTATGACTCATCAATATGTACCAACATCATCAACTATACACCTCATGTATGTGTCAACTCATCAACTACTTGTCTCAACCATGTACCCAACACATACCTCAACCAAAATCCCTCATCAATTTCATCATCCAAATCTGATTTGTAACCTTTTAATAGTCCTGGTGTATATGATCACATACCTGCAAACCTTCCTTAACTTTAACAACAAGATACTAGCATTTTCATCAAGATTTACTTTAGTCTCACATGACTAGTTTTGGATCAGTCAACAACCCTAAATTACAATAATCATAAGTATGTACCTGTAATGAATAAAGGTCTAAAAATAGTACACAATGTTCTTCGATGTCTTGTCTCCAATTTATCCAGTTTTAACTACTTGGAACCTCCCAGAAAAGGAGTTAGAGAAAAAATGGCATAACTTGTTGAATTTTGGCTTATTCTAGAGAGCGAACTTGTAGGGTGTGCCCTGCACAGAATATGTGTTGTATGGATCTGAAGATGGTACAGGGAATACCACATATTGTACTCTAACCAATACATTTGGTCTTACTAAATTTTGATTTGTTATAAATAAATTATGATGTTTTTACCCGAAACACTTGTTTTAGACTTGTTTCAAGACTAGCCACAAACCCTATTTTCCACAGAGTGTAACTCCAAAAATACAACAACCTACAAAATGAACTTTTTATAACAACTACTTGGATATGTTTCCTCAACATCCTTCAGATTTCGCGGTCTGATTCATTTTAGAAAAAAATTTATTGCGAAAACAGTGAGATGACCTGTAAATAACATACCTTAGAAAGCATCATCAAAAGAATTTATCCTCCCTTGA
>SNQJ01S0098763.1:12398-27708 GCA_010110895.2 Picea sitchensis | reverse complement strand
TAAGCACCTTACACATGAACCAATGAATATTTCTTCCACAAGGCATGTTTCCACCATGCCATATTCTTAGTTACCAATCTCCAAAGAAGTTTAGTGTCCATCGCTAAATTCATGAGCTTTGGTTCCCTAATTCCTAGTCCTCCATGTTTTTTGTTATTTTTAAGACTTGGTTCCAACTGATAAAATGGAATTTTTTGTGCGTCATCTTCCCACCCTACCAAAGGAAGGTCCTAATTTTCATAGAAATTTGTCTTGATATACCTTTAGGGGCCAATATTGTTGAGCATTGATAAAGAAATAAGGTTGAGAGGAAATATTTAATGAGGATCACTCTTCCCACTGGGTTCAGCCATTGAGAGCCCCATTGGATAAGATTCTTTCTGATTTTTCCAAAATGTGCTACCAAATCTACGTGTATGAAGATTTAAGAGAGATGGGGATTCCCAGGTATTGAAAGGAAGCCCAATTTTCCAATAACGAGAATTGGAATACTTGTGCAATTGCTTGCATAACTCGAGGTGAAGTGTACCATCCATATATTTGACATTTTTTTTTGTTCACTACTCCTCTGGAAGCCTCAAGGAAGGAGTCCAAAGTGCTCTTAAATATGGTTTTTATGATGATTGATGCTCCCCCCAACAATAAAGTAGCATCAGCAAACTGGCAGTGAATTATGTTTTTCACTGCTCTTGTTATCTATAGCCCGAGAAGATTTCCAAATTATCTTTATTTCTCAAGATTCTTGCTTAAAGATTCAACCACTAATATGAATAAAATTTGGGAAAGTGGGCATCCTTGACGTAATCCTCTGCTCGACTGAAAGAAACTTGTGGGTTTTCCATTCACTAGAGTTGATATCCATGGATTACCAATGCAATAAGCCACCCACTGAATCAAGGATGAGATGAATCCAAACCTCTCCATGACCTGAAAAAAGAAAAATATGGTGAACACGATCAAAAGCATTATCCATTTCTAGTTTAACAACCACACATTTACCTTTGGATTGAACAATGGAATGAATGGCTTCCTGGACCAACATAATGTTGTCAACTATTTGCCTTTCTTGCATGAGGCCACATTGGTTGGGGGGGATGACTTTAGGGAGGACTTTATTTAACCGGGTGGCTATGATCTTGGTCAATATTTTATAGGAGGATTTACAAAAGGATATGGGCCTAAAATTGGAGAAGGAGGTTGGGTTGGATTCTTTGGGGATTAAACCAAGGAAGTAGGTGTATTTCAGCTTCAGATATGGGTCTATTGAGATCATAATTTTCTTCAATGGTTATTTTGGAAGGATTTTTTTCAATCATGGTAGTGGTATTGGATTGGGTGGCTACTACTCTTTGAGTGTATTGGTCTTCAAAGTGAGATCTTGCTACATTTTTTTTATTTCTGCAAACTTAGTCACTATGGTTCCATTCTCCAATGTGATTTTTGACACATTATTCCAAAGCTACTTGAATTTAGCCTGATTGTGAAAAAAAATTGTGTTTATTTCCCCAGCTTGAAGCCATAAGATATGGGATTTGAGCGACCGATACTCTTCTTCCTTTCTCAAGACATTTTGGTAACTACCTTGTAAGTTGAGTTCCTCTTTCTGAATTTGGGTTGCGACTTCTTTGCTCTCTATGTTGTTTTGAAGCTCCTCCAATTTATTATTAATCTCAGATTTTTCAATAGTTGGGGATATAAAGGAGTGCTTGGCACATTGCTTTAAAACCTATTTTACCATGACTAGTTTTTTCTCCCAAATGAAGATCGAGGTCCCAGGAATCAAAGTATTCCAAGTGGATTCAATCATCTCCACAACCTCTTGATGTTAATTCCATAAAGGGTTAAACTAGAAGGGGAGAGAGCCAAAGTTTGGGAGGACTTGGAGATGTAGGAGGATAGGTTTGTGGTAAAAACTGGTAGAAGTAATAATAAAGGATTTAATGGAAGAGTTTCGGTGGAGGTGGTTGTTGTGGAAAATAAAATGATCTAAACGAACCACGTAAAGGAACCATGCCGATGTGGGATATCTAAAATATACCAATCTAAAATAATCTCCTCCAAAGTGTTTCAAAAGGGTCTCTACCGAAAATCCCCCCTCTCTTTTTAGCGTTGGATCTGATTATGTTTAGATCGCCAACTATTATGCCATGCTTAATTATTCTTGTACTCTTTAGATTGACTAGTGACCTCGAGCACTATGACTTTTCAATTGGGTTTGTTGGCATATAAACATTAATTATTTGATTATAGAACTGCTCTACTTGTGATAAAACTTGGTTAGTATCCAATGTTGGGAATTGATATGATGTTATAGTCTTAACTCTTGTTTGATCCATAGGGTATATAGTCCTCCTAAGACACCTCTGGCATCTTCATCTGTGAGATTGTTGTATTTCCACAAGCATTTCCCTAACTTTGATACATCGTTTGCTTTCATCTTGGTCTCATGAAGAAGGAGGATACTAGGCTTTTTTGATTTTATAAGTTTGATAGCCAAGGTATTTGGGGTGTTGCCTAACCCCCTACAGTTCCAAGAGACCAGAATAATTATTTGAAGGGATTTTAATGGGTATTCCCTTTCTTCACATCATTTCCACTTTGGGGTTTCACATTTTTGGATCCCCCTCCTATCATATTTGGAATATTTTTTTGTGACCCTAGAAGAATGTGTTTTGTGCTTATTCTTCCTAGAAGGCCCTTGAATCCTGCCTCCCTAAATTATGTGGTAGATATTATTCTGAGGCCCAATCATCTTTCTATTCTTCTCCTAAACATTCCATTTTTTAGTTTTATTTAGCATCCGAGAACGTTATTTCGATGTCTTTGAAGGAGTCCTGATCTTTTGGCCTTGGATCGAGTGGATCAGTACTTATTGCCATTGGTATTTCAAAGAGAACCAGAGTATTTTCCTTTTACTATAGAGAGACAGTGCTCTATTTCATATTTTTTTGAGTGATGATTTGGATTGAAGGTTACTCCTTGGAGGCCACCCCAATGCCAGTAGTGATCTGAATTTCCTCCTCGAAAATTTCTTCCAACTGAGATAGAGAGTCGAACTGATCTGAAAGGGATATGTTCTCCTTTGTGCATTTTGTGGGTGATTTCATTTTGGTGGCTGAAGGGCCCAAGCCCCCATAGGAAGGACCAACTGAGGATTGAACTTTGTTCCCATTAAAACCCATTTTTCATGAGATTGTTTGACATTGTTATTCACGCCCATTGCTAAGAGGAGCTATTTCGACCTTTTTGCAGTTCCTTGTGAAGTGTTCATATTCATGACACAACTTGCACTTGAATGGAAACTATTCATAATCCAATTGTTGTACATGTTTTCATTTATTCAATGGAATATTCACTGCATCAAGGATTTCTTTCTCTAGGTCAACCTCTACACAAATTCTGGCACAAGAGAAGAGGTTCTTCTTCAATTCTACCTTGTCAATGTACTGACCAATGGAATTACCAATGCTTCTAAGGGCATCGTCGCTCCAACAATGCAAAGGGAGATGACGAAGACTTACCCACACTGAAACTACAAAGGGAACGTCATTTTATGGACTGAAGTCAGGGGTCCATTTATTCAAATACAAGCCTCTCACCCCAAATAATTACATGTCATTGTAGAAGATTGAATCTTTGTCTTCCTTGTCCCTGAAGAGAAAAGTGAAGAAACCTCTGTCGCAAAAGAAGTGATTCAGCGAGCCTTTAATTAGGGGTTTCCACTTTTTTTCAAGCCAAAATTCCATTGTCTTCGATGATGGCTAGATTCTTGTAAATTGACTAATTAAGCCCCGATCATCCAGGGCCATAGCTTTCTTTCTAGAAGTGGAGGATGAAAGGACAACCTTGGGGATCTCATCTAGTTTTTTAACAAACTTGGATTGGTACACCTTTGAGGCTTTGACGAAAGCCACTACCATCGCGTGGAAGGCTGGAGCTTCTTCATCAAGAAGGGGTGAAGTCCCCCTCCCATCATCATCCAACATCCTAACGATCAAAGCTAGAGTTTTTGGGGGGTTTTAAAACAAAGAGCGCTCACTCACCGTATCAAATATGACCTAATCTATCTAAACAACTCGGTTGCTTACTTAACATCAATCTAATTAGCATGTAAATAATGTAAGGTGTCCATTTAGATAATGAAACATTAGTTTATTAATGTCTAACAAATGACCAAAAATAAGTTAATAAGACTACTCCACTATATTTTTGGTTTGGTCACTCACTTAAAAAAAACATTGTAAACTTGGTTGGCTAATTAGACTAGTTCCTCCTCTTGTACTAGAAATTCACTATTGCACTCCTACTACTACCAAACTGTTTTGTTTTGTCACTATCAATGGTAATTGGATGAGCATTGGATTCTATCTTTTACCATGTTTTTAGTAATGATCATTTTTTTCCAAGGAAAACTTTGTGGGGAATTTATTGGAGACTTCCTCGCATTTGCAAATGGTACTCAATACAACCTTATCGGTGTTGATTAGGATGTTTGACTTGATAGGAATATCGAGTGAGGTACACAATAGATTTAGTTAGTGTAGAGAGTCAACCCTAAGACCTCCTATAGAAAGCTTAAAGCACTTAACCACTCGAGCTAGCCCATCAAGCTTAATGGATAGTTCTAGGTGCTTGCTCTTTATCATTTTCTCCTTACTTAAAGTCATGTTTTTGTATATCCTTACCACTTCCAGGTTGATGTTTTTATCGTGGGTTATGGTATGGAGGCTTTGTTGTGCAATGTTCGATTCTCATGGAGTCCAAGTTTGTTGTGGTTGGTTAGTTACAAAATAAATATAGTCTCAAAGAATATTATTGGGATCTAACACTTTTATACGATTTGTTTTTTAATTGAAAAGGGATATTTGTACTTTCCACTTAAATAACCATAGATTTTTCACTATGCATCGTATTCTATTCATATTTTCATTAAATTTGAGAGGGATTATAATGTTGGAATCATTACTTAATCAATTAATTTTTTTGGTATTATATTATATAAACATTTTCTCAACTTTAGAGTTAAGGACAATTTTAAATATAGATATTTGTAGCGAGGGTTGGAATTTGAAAATGAAATAGCTTGACGATATTTATAACTTCATTACTTGTTTTGAAATTTTTAACGAAGAATTATGATGATTATGAATCATTTTTAGTTGAATTTGAAGGACAAATTGTTGCAATTTACCCATCAAATCCCATCCCTATTTATAACTATGTTTATAACTTATTATAACTCATATATATTTGTATTTTTTTTATCAATAATATAATTCGTAATTATATATGTTATTTGATTTGATTTTGCTTATTCAAAATGATTCTCACTTCCTCGAATGGAGTGTCATCATGACAATAACCATGCAGATGGCAAGAGGAATTAGCGTCAGTTGTCAGCGTGATCCTCTATGCAACCCTTCGTTGGAAGTAGCATGTCTCATCGAGGGTGAAGTAATTCGCATTGCCAATCTTCTGGAGCATGATAAGTTTTCTCTTCATGTGGGCGTTAGTACTGCAAAGGTGAAAGTTAATTACTCACATAGGCCTTGAGTAATGGCAGCATTTATGTAGTGTTTTTTGAAATTCTCTATGGGATGGCTAGTTTGGTTAAGGATGGTGATAATTTCAAAGTTTGGCTTCCACAAGCTCAGACTCCAGCTTATGCTATGCGATTAGAAATGGAAAATGTATTATTTAGATAAAGATATTGATGATTGATTCTTGCTTAGCCAATATACTAAACACTCACCCAAGTAGAACGTTGTTACACTGGTGCTTTGTCGGTCATCAATGCAACCTGGCCAATCTGCATCTGTGTAGGTAATAAGTGATGGATCCTTTCCTTTTGGATACCATAATCCAAACTCTTATGTTCCTTTGAGATATCTGAAAATAGTTTTCACTACTAAGACATGTGATTCCTTTGGTATTGCTTGAAATCGTGTCACCTGTCCAAAAACCTGCATTACCTCTGGTCTGGATGATGTCACATATAGTAAGTTATCAATCAATGACCTGTATTGCCTCTTGTCTCTAGACTTTGAATCATCATCTTTGCTCAACTTGCAATTGATTTACATAGGAGTGGTAATTGGTTTGCAATCTTCCATTCCGAACTTCTTTAGCATTTCTCTGAGATACTTAGTTTGAGAAATAAAAATCCATTGGTTGCTTTGACATATCTGAAGACCCAGAAAGAAGGATAGTTCTTCGAGTAATGACATTTCAAATTCATTCTGCATATCATTTGCAAATTGTTTCTTAACCTGTCATCATTACTTCCAAAAATAATATCATCAACATAAACTTCAATTAATAAAATACTATCTTGATTTACCTTGATCTAGAGGTTGTTGTATTCACTTCCTTTTCTAAAACATGTTTGTTGTAGATATTTATCCAGTCTAGAGTACCATGCTCTAGGAGCATGTTTTAGACCATAAAATGCCTTCTTTAATTTACACACATAATCTATGTTCTCTGACAACTGAAATCCTTCTGGTTGTTCGATGTAGACTTCTTCTTCAAATTCCCCATTCAGAAAAGTTGATTTCACGTCCATCTGATACACTTTAATATTCTTGGAGCATGCATAAGGTAAAAGCAATCGGAGTGCTTCCATTCTGGAAACTGGGGAAAATATCTCTTCAAAGTCGATTCCTTCAACCTGTGTGTATCCTTTACATATCAATCTAGCTTTGTTCCTTGTACCCTATCCATCTTCATTCAATTTATTTCTGAAAACCCACTTTGTGTCAATCACATTCTTATTCTTTGGTCTTGGAACCAATTCTCAAGTTTAATTATTCTCTATTTGATCCAATTCTTCATCCATGGCCTTATTCCAGAATTCATCATTGTTGGCCTCTTCAAAATTGTTTGGTTCAATCGTAGATAATAGTGATAGGTGTGGTTGTTATGGTGAATGAATTCTTCTTCTAGTCTCAACTCATGCATCCTTATTTCCGATAATCTGATCTGAAGGATGATTCTTCTGTACTCGTTTGCTAGGTGTCTTTGGATGCACTTGTTGAACGTGTTGTTCTACCTCTATCTGATACTCTTCCCCTTCTACAGCTTCTTCGTAAAGTTGTTCCATTGATTCTTTTTCTTCTTCCTTTAATTCTCGTCCACCTATTTCATCAATTGTTACATTGATGTTTTCCACAACTTTGTTCAACCTCATATTGTAACACTTGTATGCTTTCCTTGTACTTGAGTAACCAACAAGTACTCCTTTGTCCACACGAGAGTCAAACTTTCTCATTCTTCCATCTTATCTTTTGATGTAGCATTCGCTTCCAAATACTCTGAAGTGCTTCACATTTGTTGGTCTTCCTTTCCATAGCTCGTGGGGAATTTTGTCATTGTTGTTTCTAAGCATTACTCTGTTTTGAATGTGAATTGTTGTATGCACTGTATGTGTCCAAAAAATATATGTCAATTTGGAATCCATTAGCATTGTTCGAGCCATTTCCTGTATTGTCTTATTCTTTCTTTCAACAACTCCATTTTGTTGAAGTGTCCTAGAAATGAAGAATTGTCTTTTTGTTCCATGAATGTTGCAGTAATCCATAAATTCCTTTGAAGTGAACTCTCCTCCATTATCATATCTCAAACATCTGATTTTTGAATCCATTTCATTTTCAACCATCTCCTTGTAGAACTTGAAGATTTCAAAGGCTTATGACGTATTCCTGAGAAAGCAAACTACAATCATTCTTGTATAATCATCAGCTAATAACACAAAATATTTCTCACCTTTTAAACCCTTTGTTGTAGTTGGTCCAACTAGATCAGTATGCACAATTTCAAGTGGTCTTGTCGTTGAATATTCTTTTGATTTGAACCTGGTCTTTGTTTGTTTTCCTTGTTGACAATGCTTGCGTAAAGTGTTGGTTGGTTTCGTGATCTGGGGCATTTCTTTAACTGTTTCTTTTTTGCTGATTTTGACAAGGTTATCAAAGTGTATGTGACCCATTATTTTGTGCCATAGCCAACTTTCATCTTCCTTTCCTAGACAACACTTTTCATTTCCTATTTCATTTAATACATATATGTTGTTTGAAGTTCTTGCAGTTGTTGCAATCAATTTTCCTGAACCTTCTTTTCTTATCTTGCACTTCTGTGAATCGAAAGTAATTTTATGACCTTGGTCACACATTTGACTTACACTTAGAAGATTATGTTTCATATCTTCTACTAGTAGAAAAATTTCTTCCTTGGTATTCTTATTTCCAATTCTGACTGTGCCTTTTCCAATGATTTTAGCTTAATCATCATTTCCGAAGGAGACTGAATCATCTCTTTCCTTTCTTAATGTAAGAAACTTGTCTTTATCACCTGTCATGTGTTTTGAACAACCATTGTCAACATACCAACCATATTTATTCTGCTTAGCTTGTAGAACGAGTGTGCATTCTTCATTGCTATATTGATTCTGCTTTCTTATCCATGTTCTCTTCTAAGGTTCATGTATGTGACTGTTATTTTTCTGTTGTGGTTCTCTAAGAGGGGTTGTCATTCTACAATCTTTGGCCATGTGTCCAAAGTTGTTGCACTTGTAGCATTCCACTTCAATGCTCAATGATTCAAACATGTTGTAGCTTCTTCTATGTGTTTCAATAGGCCCTCTTGGATAACCATTTTGTGTATGACTTTCAAAGTTGTTTATGTTCCTCCTATTAGCTCTGCAATTTACAGATTTATGTCCAAAATTATTGCATAAATAACATAAGCCAAAAAAAATAGTTTGATACCTGAGAGTTGAATATCTTCTTAAATGAGTTACTTTTATGATTCCTTCTTCTTCATGAGGCATGTTTGTTTCTGTCGATCATTGATTCTGAAATCTGAATCTTCTCGGTGGAGAAGTGTCCCTGTTTTCTTCCTTGTAGGTCTTCCTATTCTCTTTGATTGTTTCTGCATAAATTTTTGGGTATGATTCTTGTTATGTTTCTTTGGAGCTTGATTCATTTTTCGTCTGATTGTATCCAAGTCTGAACTTGTCATGATGAGGCTTTTGACTACTGATAATGTCATCCAAAAATTTTGAGTTGTTCTGCATATTTTTCTTTTGAAGATCCTTTCTCAATGTGACAATCTCTGCTTCCAAATTTCCAATGATCTTGTCTAGATGTTCTTTGAGTGCTTCTTCAATTCTTTTATCTTCTTCTATTTGAACCTTTAATTTCATGATCATTTGTTCTAGTTCTTGAGTGTATTCTTTCTTGTCTAGTTATGCTCATAGCTTCTTGTTTTTCTTCTTTTCTCTTCTTATAACTTCTATGGCACTCAACAATTATTCTCGGAAGTCAACTTCTGCCTCTTCATATTCTTCTTCGATGTTTTCTTTATCAGAGTCTTCTACTGCCATGAATAGAATTCATTTTGTCTCATTTTCACTGACTCCAACTTCATCTGATGAGGAGATGTCTTCTCTGGTGCATAAGCTTTTCTTGAAAACTTTCTTTTTGGTTCTTTTGCCTTTATATGTTTTTTTCTACTTGAGTAATCTTCATCATTCCTCTTATTTTTCTTATCAGAACATTTGTTAGCAAAATGACCAATATCATCACAATTAAAACAAATCAATGGAAGCTTACCTTTATATCTATCGTTGGTTCCCTCGTTCAATATTATGACAAATTTGGCCATTTCTTCTTCATCATCTTCTGAGAAGTCATTGTTGTTTCTATGTTCCTTTTGCTTTCCCTTTTGCTTTGACCTTTTGGATGCTTTGAAAGCTACTTCTTTTATATCTGGATTTTCCTGTTCAATTATCATTTCATATGTTGTGAAGATTCCATGTAGTTCGTCCATGCTTATTGAGTGTAGATATGCTCTTTCTTCTAGTGTTGATGGCTTAGAAGCAAATCTCATAGGAAGAGATCTTAGTACCTTTTGAACAATTATAGATTCAATTTCTTCTCCCAACCCTATGATTGCATTCACTATTTCACCGACTTGTAAGAAGTAAGCTACAATATTCTCATCTTCCTTCATCTTCAGCTGTTCGAATTGACCTCTGTAAGTTTGAAGGTTTACTGCTTTGACTTTTGAATCTCCTTCATAAATATTTTGAAGTTTGTCCCAAATCTCTTTAGCAGATTTACAATGTACAACTTTCTATATATTGATTCACCAAAAACATTCAGAAGTGCATTTGTGGCTTTGGAATTATTTTGACTGAGTTTCATTGCTTTTTCACTTGTTGGATGAATTGCTGGTTCTTTGTATCCATTTACTACTGACAGCCAAATTTCAAATCCCTGTGCCGGTATATAAGTTTTCATCCTTCTTCTCCAGAATGCATACTTTTGTCCATCAAACTGTAGTATTTCGTTTTTATACATGTTGTTGCTCTCCATGATCTACCTTTTAGTGGTTGAACTGATTTTTGAATGAACTTGATACCAATTGTTGGATTACTGAGAGGGGAGGTGAATCAGTAATAGTGCAATAATGTCATTTTTAACCATAAAATGCAAGTGTTATATCAATGTAGCACTATCATCCAATAGTTTCATAGTAAATAAACAATGAACAAATGAACAATCATACACATACACAGTACACTAATGTTTTTACGTGGAAACCCAAAGCGGGAGAAAACCACATAATGTTTTTTTTCTTATATGTCTTTAAGAATCACATCCATTGGAAGCACCAACTTCCTTTGTTTTCTAGCTGCAACTAGAAGGAGGCTCCAACCCCCTAGTTTCTCAAGCTACAACCTCAGGGAAGCTCCAACTCCCTGATTCTCTGGCTACAACCAGAAGGAGGCTACAACCCCCTATGTTCTCCGGATACAACCAGAAGGTGGCTACAACCACCTGTCCTTGCCCCGTCCAACCACCCTGATATATAAGTAGAATGATGGAACCATTGTCACACTATCACTGTAAGATATACTATTGTAAACTTGTACCAAACAATCTGTAATCAACATGTACCATAAACAAGTGCATCAACCATCCACCAATCTGTACCTCAACCCATACCATCAACGAGTGCACCAACATGTACCTCAACCTTTACCATCAATGAGTGCATCAACCATGCACCAAATATGTATCAATCATCCATCAAATACACATAAACTATGACTCATCAATATGTACCAACATCATCAACTATACACCTCATGTATGTGTCAACTCATCAACTACTTGTCTCAACCATGTACCCAACACGTACCTCAACCAAAATCCCTCATCAATTTCATCATCCAAATCTGATTTGTAACTTTTTAATAGTCATGGTGTATATGATCACATACCTGCAAACCTTCCTTAACTTTAACAACAAGATACTAGCATTTTCATCAAGCTTTACTTTAGTCTCACATGACTAGTTTTGGATCAGTCAACAACCCTAACTTGCAATAATCATAACTATGTACCTGTATTGAATAAAGGTCTAAAAATAGTACACAATGTTCTTCGGTGTCTTGTCTCCAATTTCTCCAGGTTTTACTACTTGGAACCTCCCAGAAAAGGAGTTAGAGCAAAAATGGCATAACTTGTTGAATTTTGGCTTATTCTAGAGAGCGAACTTGTAGGGTGTGCCCTGCATAGAATATGTGTTGTATAGATCTGAAAATGGTACAGGGAATACCACAGATTGTACTCTAACCAATACATTTGGTCTTACTGAATTTTAATTTGTTATGAATAAGTTATGATGTTTTTACCCGAAACACTTGTTTTAGACTTGTTTCAAGACTAGCCACAAACCCTATTTTCCACAGAGTGTAACTCCAAAAATACAACAACCTACAAAATGGAATTTTTATAACAACTACTTGGATATGTTTCCTCAACATCCTTCAGATTTTGCGATCTGATTCATTTTAGGAAAAAAGTTATTGCGAAAACAGTGAGATGACTTGTAAATAACATACCTTAGAAAGCATCATCAAAAGAATTTATCCTCCCTTGAATTTCGGCCTTCTTTACTTCACCTTTCCTCTGAAATTTTCCTTATATATCCTTTGGTTACTTTAGTCACTTGTAGATATTCAATATGCTCAAGTGTGATTAAAATGAGACACCCTTGCCTCTTATTTATACTTTTATGTAGCTTCCTCAAGGGATTACCTTCTAACCATCTTAAACCACTTTCCTTATTTTAGGGCTAACCCACTTCTAACCACTTGTCCACTTAGTAATTTTTCCATTAACTTTATTATTTAAATAATTTCTTTTGTATCCATTTTGACTTATAGTACACTCATCACTTCACTTTATTATTTAAATAGTTTCTTCTTTGCAACCACTTTGACTACTTTGACCTTTTGGGGCTTCTAGATGACTCGTGAGGGTTCTCCAACTTCACATGGACATAACTCTTTAACTGTGAGGAGTTATGTGATGTTCCACATACCACCGGAAATGGCATGACAGGTATTATCCATCTTGAATAGTCGTACCTTCAACTATATTAAAACTCATATCATTATACATCAATCAAGCTTGGGTCCATTACCCAAACCTTTATGCTACCAAAATTCGCTACCGGACTTTCTTCAAGGGTTGACATCAATGAAAACCAACCCAAATAATCAACAATCTCCCCCTTTGGCATTGATGACAACACTATGATGCAATAATGAAGTCATATCACTCATGCTCCCCTTGTGACCATCACTCCCCTTGGAACCATGAATTTGTGCTCTGTCTCTAAGCATTTCTATCTTGCATCTGATAAATCTCTCCCCTTTTGTCATCAATGGCAAAGGTATCTTTCCATCCAGGGTTTCTCCCGCTAACTGAACTCTTCCTGAAACTGATATCCTAACCTAAATTGTCCTCTTTATGGTGTTTCCTCGTGTAAATCTAAGACATATAATATAAGCATTCAAAAGCATTCATTTTGGAGTAGAAATTACTCTGAGTCTCTAGCGAAGATACTCAAAGGATTCCCGTGGAAGCGGTTTTGTAAATATGTCTACCACTTGTTCTTCTGTGCCCACATATTCAACTCTGATGCTCTTCTCTGCAACCTGTTCCCGTAGAAATTGATACTTGATTGGAATGTGCTTCGTCTTGGAGTGCATCACCGAGTTCTTTGAAATACTGATTGCGCTTATATTATCACAATATATTGGAATGGGCTCATCATACTCAACCTGTATATCTGTCAGAGTTTGTTTCATCCATAGAACATGTGTACAACATGTTGTTGCTACAATATACTCTGTTTCTGCTATAGATAAAGATATTGATGATTATTTCTTGATTAGCCAAGATAATAAACACTCACCCAAGTAGAACATTGCTCCACTGGTGCTTCGTCGGTCATCAATGCAACCTGCCCAATCTGCATCTGTGTAGGCAATAAGTGATAGATCCTTTCCTTTTGGATACCATAATCAAAACTCTTATGTTCCTTTGAGATATCTGAAAATCCTTTTCACTTCTAAGACATGTCATTCCTTTGGTGCTGCTTGAAATCGTGCCACTTGTCCAACTGCCAACATTACATCTTGTCACATACCCACTTTGTCTTAATAAATTTTTCGTCGATTACTCAAGGATCAGAATCCCCGAGATACTTATGGGGGCCTAGTGTCAGCTAGTTCCTCATATGTCCACCTCCATGTGATCATGGGTCACGACTATGGGCCGAACCAGTACGGCATCTTTTCGCACTTCGCGACTCAGTGCTACCAGAACGTCGAGTCTTTCGACACTACAAACCCCGAAGCTCGAAACAGTGAAATGCCGAACCCCGACAAGGATAGAGAGTGGCAAGTTTCCCGCTTGGGGTCTTATCCATGTGACCCTGTTCCGTGTCCACGCGCTTAAGCCAACCAAGCACTTATCGGCTTTTCACGATTAAGGGAATTACGATGCATGACTTCTACCTTTCCCCATTCAAATCCCCAAAAATTCTGAGGTCTCCAAAGTTTCCCTCCAAAGGGAGATCGACGGCCATAAGTCTCCCCTGATCCAACGGTATGGATCCCTTCGGGGTCTCAGTACTCGGGAGTTCGAAATGCAATGACTCCAAGACTCCTTGATCTTCAAATCTACGAATTCCGTTATGGGAATTCGTGTAAGAGATCGACGGCTCTTAAGAGTGTGGATCCAACGATCCACGGGATTTCGGGACTTTTCATGAAACTCTAACAGCTCACCACACGTCTCCTCTGATGGACGGTCCAGATTCTTTTGGGACTTCTCCTCTCCATTACAACGCATATCGAGATTTCGTGATTTGAGGGGGCAAGGTTTTATGGCCCTCTGGTTTCCCGGATGTCGAAACGTCGACCGGCAGCCACGTGTCCCTCTGATGGATGGCGACAACCTTCAGCCAAGATCAACGGTCATGATCTTTCGGGATAATCAAAGGTCATGATCAAATCCCAACTTTCCTTAACCTTATTCACACCTCACGCCATTTCGGTGTTTCGGTGATAGGGATTTCGCGACTCGCGAAGACAAGGGTTCTTGCCCTTTGGTTTCCCGAGTGTCGAAACGACGAAGCGCTTACCAGCAACCACGTGTACTCTATAGATGGACAGTCCAGGTACTTCCATGGATCATGGGGTCTATGGTCCCGATTTATTCTTTTCTTGCAAGGGTAAAAAGGGTCATGGCATTAATGCCTGCGTCTCTTCCTCAAATCTAACGGTCATTACAGACCTTGGATCCTCCGAAAGGATTTCGTCCATTAATCGAGACTTAACCACACACTGCCATTTCGAGATTTTGCAAATCAGGGCTTCGGGACTTGCGAGTACATGAGGACTCGCAATTGGATACCCCGGATGCCGAAACACCGAAAAATCATAACTTATGAGAACCACTCTCTCTCTCTCATGCCAAATTTCTAATATGTACACTATCAAATCCTCTTTCAAATTCTTGGTAAGGTTCGCCAGATTTGAAAGCCCGACTGGAAGGTCTCCAGAGGTATCTGAGCTATTAACTTCTGTGACTGGATAGTGAGTCGTTTCGAGGGCGTATTAAGACGACAGTCTTATACTGTGGGTTTACCCCAGCTTTAGAAAGTGAGGGGACTTTCCGAAAAAGGGTGCCCTTGTGGGAAGGTTTATCTGGGACATTACCTGAGGCAAATAAGGGAATAATTTTCCCGAACACAGACTTGAAAACTGAGTTAGTTCAGTGGATACATATATATATAAACATGAGTAGTGTGGAGTCATTCTATTTATATGCAAGTAACCACTATTTCCGATCATAATCCACCACACAGACATTATTATATAGAAGCCATTCATAATTTCACAACCTTGAGCATACATGTCAGATTATTCAATTCAAGATACAAGATATAA